>BHDV01065475.1:0-72251 GCA_005406045.1 Adoxophyes honmai
TTTACTTTCCTTATCAACCCTGCCCTAAAATCTTCTACATAAGGAATTCAATATAAGATTCATCTAACATATATGAAGACACAATACTTGGCGGGCTCTCAAGTATTTAACAGCCTCGTCATTATTCGATTTTTCTTTTACATTCTTGTATTTGTTTTCAATCTCAACTACCTCTGTTATTTTAATAGTATAAAAAACGCTGTCACAATTGAGAAACCACCAGTAGATTCTAAACTCTACTACTAACTGTACATAAAGTCTTATATCTTTGAAAGAATTCCTAATTTTAACACCTATTGAGAATTTAAAACTTCTAACATTCATTTTATTTATCACTTAGGTACCTATATCGTTTGATATTAAGGATCCAAAGCAAACAATGTACAACTAATCTATTCCTACATTTTGCGATGTTAAGGATAAAATAAAAAGTATTATACAGAGCTGTTCAAAATTAATTACAAATAAAATGTCATCGCGTAATTTCTCTGTTCTGTAGAAGTCATATAAAATCGTTAAGATTAAAAATGAACATTAAGGGACGACCAAGGGGTCAAATTTAAAAAAAACACTTATCAAATCCCTTAAAACTTGAACATAAATTCAGGCACATTGACTCTGTTACTAGTAAATACCTAAATAGTAACAATCATAACGAAACAAACTCTGCTGTTCTAGCAAACGATAATTAAGTTTGCTTATTACTTCTAATAAAATGAAGCAAGCCACGTCGACATTACATAATTCATACTTTTAGGTACATGAAAGTAAAAACAAAAAAGGTTTTTTTTTCACCCTCTCACCATTTTGATAGTTGGCGTTCCTGCGCCAAAATTTCCGGAGCGTTACAACATGAGATCCCTTAAAAAGCTTGCTCATTTTCGTTTAAAAGGCTGTCAACGCACCTGTAACCCCATTACGTTGTGGGTGTCCACTGGAGCCGTCGATTACCTTCTATTTGAGGACTCGCACCCTCGCTTTACCCCTCTCAAATAAAAAGTATTTAAAAGAGTGTTTCAGACCATGTAACGGCTTAAAGAAGAAACTAGTCGTGACAAACTAGGAGTAAGACGCTCTTCAAAAATGCGAGAAAGGTTGCGCGAATCGAGTCGCGTGCGAGATAAACTATATCTGTCACTGTACTGAACCGTCAGAAAAAGACATACCAATGTTGCCGTGCAAGGCAACGTGCCTAAAAACGATTCTTGAATGTTGCACCGATGTCACTCCCTGTCCTTAGGCCAAATTCTTATCCCCAGCACACTTTTAATGGTTATGCCACCCGTTGACTTTAACCAGCCGGTTCTCCGAGGTGACGACGACGCAGCGGCACCCGCGCGTCTTCCTCGCGGTGCACTCCCACCAGGTCTTGTTGCGACGGCCTAGCTTCTTGATGAACCGATGGTTACCCCAACAGATGATGGGATTCCCAAATATCGTAGTCTCGAACTTGATTCCTTTGGACATGCCTGAAAACACTTCACGTTGCAGTACTTGGACGGACTTTTGACAGGGGACTTTAAAAGAAAAAATGTGCTAAAACTGACGCTACGGAACGTGAAATAGTCATGACATTATATTGTCTTGTGTGCCATTTTGGGGATAGGTACAAAAGTTTTTATTTATGTATGTTGGAGTGAAGTTACTTGTAGAAACTTTTGGCTGAGATGCTCTAAATACTTACTTAAATATCGAAAATTAAAAACAAGTGGCAGTGAAAATCACATTAAAGATGATGTGAAACATTCACACTTGTACTTTATTGAGCCAATACCAAAATACTATCCAAAACAGATTATTTTATAATCTGTATCAGAAGATCTTACAATACAGTCTGCAACAAAAATATGTACCTATTAATCTCTGAACCACGATAATTCAACAACATCATTAATCATAAATATAACGTGATTCTCAATCATAGTGAAATAAACGGATCTACTCTGATCTTTACCTATATCGAGATTAGCTCGACATGTTTTTAATGTTCTTATGTTCTTAATACCTACTCGTACTGCGTCTGTGGTCGGTGTGGTCGGTATGAACGAACTTGTTAGTGTTGTGTGCTCAGGCAGCGTTTGACAATAATAGTGGATGTGATGGCGAAAATGTGGGTGTGAACCGCTGACAGTTGTGTCAAGCAGTCACGCTGAAAGAACGCGTCTATCCGCCACCGTGGCGCGTTGCTGCAAATGATGGGTCACGAATTAGCCCGAAATATGTCGAGCTAATCTCGATATAAAACGTGCGTAGATCCGTTTAACATCATTAAACTATAAACCAAAACATTTCGAGAACGTGGACGACCAATAGCATAGCTGATCAAATTGATAAACACCCACCAAACCTAATCAAAGGTTGTTGATAATAAAAATCGGTTGTAATATTCGATAATATACGAAACTTCGCACAAAGCACCGGCCGGAAAAAAAAGCGTTTCCTTCTCATCACGCCACCGCGCCGTGCCGTCTAGCTTCTGCTGCCTGCGTTCGGAGCTTGTTAGGATCTTTCAATACACGTTATTTTGCAGCGGATTCAATTACCAAGACATGAGTTTTGATAACTTCGATGCCCTGTCAGTGGTTGTGTTCATTATCAACGATTAAAAGTTGATTCTCGACGGTGACGAGCTTAGCCCGGCAGCCCCTCGCCTGGTTGGTGCACCGCCACGCCACCTTACCGGCGATTCGCTTTCGCTCGCTAAACTTGTACCGACCCAGACACAACTGAGGCCGACCCATCCGAGATGTGCAAAACCAGGCCTTTTCTAAAACAAAACACTATTTTTATGTTTCTATAGCAAAAGAAGAAGTACTTGATTGTACCTTGATTGTCAGCCTGAAGGAAGATTCGGACTGAAACACGGACTGAGACACAAAAAACAGTTTCGTATTTTCAATCTTCATTTATCAATCACACAGGTAAAGATAACCAGGAATTACGACAAAAAGTAAATACAAACAGCAAAATATTTTTTGTACCATGACCATGAAACAAAATTTGGAAATTGAATTAAGTAATTGTTTTGGTAACGATGTTGCTTAGACTATTGACCTTTGTTCTAGTTAATAAAATACAGGGTACTATTAAAACCCTGTACTATATTTCCAAACCTTATTTTGGAGTCAAATACCGAGTACCTGCCTACACGCTTAAATCTTTTTGAAATTAACACATTTTAAAAAATGTAAAAAATAGTAATTTGCGTGGTTGGACTCAAGATGCATGACATATATTTTATGTTAATTTTCTTGTAGTACAGTAGTTTAATTTAGGGTGGATTCAACCAAACCAGATTATATTTAACCTTGGAATAAGCCACTCTAACCCGTTTTTCCTCATGTAAATTTGATTTACTCGCTAGTAATAAATTAAATTAAATTAAAGTATTATTTTAATTATTTCATTAGTATGTAAGTTTGTTATTGTTAACAACAACAAAATATTTTACTCGCACAACCACTCAAATCCTCATTCGACACCTGTCTATCCATTTTTTATTTATTTATTGGAAGTGAGAAATTACATCATCGCAAATTGCATGGCTATTTCTGCGCGGAGGAAGTCGCTGGATAAATGCTAGTCAATTATATATTACTGAACCGCGATTAGAAAGGGATTCGAGAGTACCGTTAGCACAATTGCACCTAATAAATGAAAATATAATTATAAACCAATATTTGATATCTTCATAAGTGCAGACTCCTATATGAATATGATTTGCATAATTTTAAACTCTATTCTCGGTAAATACTGTAATTTTTTTTTATAAAAAATTGTAAATATCATTTCTGACAAATCTGTCACTAACCACATTATTTCGCTTTATCAAATTGCCGTAGCTGTTCAAAAATACATAAATAAAAAAAAATGCTTTAAAAACGCTACAGGTTTAAGAAAGTAAATCTATTTGATATGAAATACTATCACTTAATGCTAACGGAAATCAATAGAAAAACGCTGCATAATTTGATATGTTTTCCATGCTTTAGAAATTCATCGTACCAAAATAACAATTTACTTTATCTGCATACTCTACCACTGACAATGTCATATCATGCATTTAGTTCAAAAATGACATATGAGCTCAATCCCTTTCTAATCGCGGTTTGATAATACACATAACGAGAATTTAAGGACCAAAAGGTAACTCATTTTAATACGATCTTCAGAAACTACATCACGCTACTAAAGAAGACATCACAAAGGTTAAAATAACGAGTAGATAGATACATACATATAACGCCTATTACATATAACTATTATTATGACAGTGATCGTCCTTGATGAAAATGACATCTTGTTCAACGGTGCAAATACGAGCGTTGCAGCCATACTTATTGCACTTCCAAGAAATCTTGCATCCATTCTGATAGTTTTTCGAAAAATGATTGCCGCGATGCACAATCATCGTGGTTCCTTTTTTACTATGTGATTGGACGAACCTGACAGCTGAAATGTTACAAATAAATCTTATTTTCAGATGTTCAAGTTTAAATCTCGAGAAGATCACTTGTAATTACTTAATCGATTACCGGTCCATAGAATGATTCCCCTTTTTTGGCAAGCTTGCATGCTTCGATCGTGATATATACTTTGGTTTTTTACATTGGGTAATAAACTAAAAAAATGTTTCCAATAGATTTACAAAACACAATACAATATTCTTTATTGAACACAAAAAAAAAAACAATACAGTTTGGATCACAGAAACTAAATATCACGCCTTATCGCTACTAAGCGATCTCTCCCAGGGAACCTTTAACAAAGAATCATGTCAAAGAAAAACTTTAGCAGGTGGTGCGGAGCACATTTTAAATATTGACCATAACATAGATACACACATCACGCCTGTATTCCCAAATGGGGTAGGCAGAGCACACGAAACTCTACATAGACATCCATAACTGTTTCAAGTTTCGTGGCCACGACCAACACACGACACACACACGAATGTTCACGAAAATCTTGTCACACGCAGTACTCCTTATTATTCATTTTATTATTTTAAATGAATGAATGAATTCAATTATTTTAATTTAAACGAATGAAGTATGTCATCGCGTCTCCTATAGAAAGACAGAGTTCCACAGAAGAATAGCCTGTGTTTATTGTACATTGTACGTCTTACGAGCTATAAAGGAACAAAAACATCTTCACGCCTCTTCGTGTGTGTGAAGTCCCGGAGCGCTATAGATATTTAAACCTTTAGTTCTTATTCTACTCCTGCAATTCTTAAAACGACAGTTCCAGGATATGACACCGTTGCTCCCTTCGTAGTTTTTATAGAAACAGCAATTGTCGTACCTTACAGCGAGCTTGCCTTTTTGAGTTGTGAAAAATACTGCTTCTCCTGAAAAAACATAAAGAAATTTTGACCTTTAACATGTTACTATCAATGAGCAATTAAGTTAGTAATTAGTAAGAATCTCAATTCTGCTGTATAGTGAACTGTATTGGTTCCATTTCATTCAAAACAATTTTGATCTAATAAGGCAAAATTCTCCCTAACTTATCATCTTTTAGGCCCCTGTCCAACTAAGACAAGATTAAAACAGAAATCGTATTACAAACAGATCAAAAAGTTTATTTTTCACCTACAATTTTATAATTCGAAATCCATTGTAATATCGTAGGTAATGAAACTAACAAAAGAGCAGAGCAGAAATAACAAAAAGTAATTTATGGCAATCTAAACTATTGTAAAGCTCACTCATGATGAAAAAAAAAACAGATAAGTACACTCAAGTTTTGTATGGAGAATTACTCGACATATCTCACTATTCTCGATATCAAAACGTAATTATATCCGTTTTACGTCACTAAAAATGTGTATAACAAGTAAATAAAAAAAACACTTCTGTCCTATAGTTGGCCAAGTCGTAAACAATCATGATATTGAATTTTCATGTTCAACTCAATCCTCGTAGTGCTTATGGGTGCCGGTGGTAACCATGACATCTAAACCTTTTGTCCTGATACTGCACTTGCATTTCCTAAAACTACATCTCCAGGTTATGAGTCCGTTTGAACCTTCGTAGTTCTTGTGATAGATGCTGTTGTTGTACTTCACTCCGAGCTTCCCTCTTTTAGTGGTGAAAAAGACAGCATCACCTTAAATACAATTTTGACTATCATTAAACATTAAACGATTAAAATTATGTTAAAATTATAACTTATACTCTTTGTGTTTCCTGTATGCAAGTTAAACATGTTTACTCCATATTCAAGCTTGAGATGGCACAAGTACTTAGGTTACACAAAAAACCAGGAGTATCTAAAACACGTATCATTTAGAACAAATTTAATGTATTGCTACATGTAACAATAACAGTCTTAAATTTAAATTAAAAACACTGAAAAAGTGCTATAATCCGCAAAAAAAAATTGAATAATTCTCACACATATGGTACCTACAATCACTACAGGAATAATATCTTCCCAGTTATTGATCTTATACATTTAAGGGAATAACATAGATAATCACAATTAGAGACACATTCATCTTAGCATTTTTTTTTACTTTTATTTATGTGTTTATTACTATTTATGCAGTTTCGTCCTCTATATCCCTTTCCGGAATATTATCCACCTCCAAGAACACCATCGCATCAGCGTCTGCCTCGGTGTAATCTTCATTAACGCTCCGTAACAACTCTTTTTTCAAATTCCAATAGCCTTGCTTATGTCTCTGCCTACCCGTAGAAGTTCTTTGTCCGGTACAATTCAACCTCTTTTTAGAATTTTTCAGGATTCTTTTAAAAAACTCGTCGCAATCTAATTCAGAGAACGTCGAATCCGATGCATTGACAAGAGTGTGAAAACATTTCCTCAGATTAGTAAAACGTTTAAAGGGTATTTTCAAAATTTCGGTTTCACTTCGAGTAGATCCTGTCCATGAGCAATGGCTAAGGCATTCGCGATCGACGAAGTAATCTACCAACTTATAGCAAGCGTTAACTCCTATCCCTTTGCCACTAAATCCACAGATTAACTTCATGTCTGACACGATTTGCTCAAAAAAATCTTCATTGCTCAAATTTTCTTCAAGTTCTTCCAGGTCTTTTAGGTTTTTAGCTGGTTTTATTGTTCTTGGAAGTGGTAAATTAGATACCGGACTTATTTCAATTTCATGCTGGATATCACTTGTTCTGCTTTTGCCTTTTGAATAACAGGCTGAGGACTGTAATCTTGACAATTGTTTCATCATCTTGCTTTGATTGGCCAGAACTTTCAAAAGTAAAGCATTCGCAGAGCCTTTATGTAACATTGGTTGATTTTGATTTGAAGCGTCGTGTAGATTAGGATCACTTAAGGCTAGTGGATCAGAAGACACCTGAGGTGTTTGAGAGGTATTCGGAGTCGCAGAGCCTTTCGGATTGGATTTATCTGCAAAATAAAAATTAAATGTTAAATAAAATAGTAGTAATAGGCTTCGAGTAGTCAAGTCAGGCATGTTTGTATCGATCGCTATTTTGTCTGTTAACAAAATTTCTGTTTCATCACCCTCCATTGACTACACACGAAAGATAGCTAAATTAAACGTTCGATAGCTCGTCCCTGTACTATATGCCATGGACACTCTATGTCAAAGCAATATGGTTTCAACTCGACTCGAACTAAAAGGATTTTTCTTTATTCAAACTCATTTTGCAATGCAGTGCAAGTACAGCGTGTAGCACTCGAACGTTTCCCTGGCGTATTCGAGATATCAACCCTGTGTTCAACAATTATAGGTACCACTCGAAACGTAGACCCAAGTATCTCTATCACCGCTCTGCTTACCAAGAACTAACTTGTTTCAAACTTTCTACGAGCACCTGAAAAGTCATTCCATTCGTAAAAAAATAATGAAGGAATCCATATGCTCGCATACTATTTCTGCTATTGGATCGATATTTACCTCACACCGCTTAACTTCAAACTGGAATAAATCTAATAGATTTTTGCCATATTTTACATTTCCGTAATAAACTTAAACTTATTATTATACGAGTCTGAAGTTAAGCTAGTGCTTAGTAAACTGAAAAACAGTTGATTTATAAGCAAAAGACGTTTAATCCGTAAAAGCTGCTCTATGTTAAAATAATTGTATAAAAATGAATAACTATAAACAAAAATAAATCTAGATTAAATAGTACGTAATAAAACTTATTCATACTTATTCGTATCTATAGTAAGGCTCGATTTGATTACACAAAAATATCACCGATTTACGTATCGCGTTGAGTAAGATCTCACTAAGCGTAGCTTATGCTTAGCACAATTTTCGAAATATACATAGATTTTGAGATAATTAGAGATCAACAAATAAACTAAGTAGAGCTATGTCTAAATATACCAACAATGATAATATTACGTATAGTCGAACTTATTTAACAATAGTGTCATAAATTATTGCTCTATCACTATCGGAGTATCACTTGTGCTAAATACTATTGATCCTTTTTTTCTTCTGGATTCGGAGGACGGAGCCAGAGGTCTGTTCTGGGGAGTATTCGGGGGAAGTTGAGGGGGAGGGCTCGGGGGGAGGTGAGGGGGGAAGGGAGGAGGGCTGCGGCCGTGGCGAGGAGGCTGGCGGCGGTGGAGGTGGTGGGGGTGGTGGAGGGGGGGAGCGCGCGCGGGCGCAGCTGGACGAAGGCGCCGTTGCCGCAGCGCGCGTGCGAGGGCGGCACGTGGTTGTGCTTGTCGCCGGACGCCACCAGCTTGCCGCCGGACAGGCGCACGCGTGCGCGGCAGCCCATGTGCTTCGACGAGCAGTAGAAGAACCGCCCGCCCACCTGCGAGTACGTGTACCCGTGGAGCACCAGGATGTATTTACCTTTCTCCGTAGGGATGAACTGGACGTCTGAAATGGGATAAACTGATTGAGAAGTGTTCTAGAAACGAATGATATTCATGTCACTTATGTGGTAAAGTTTACTTAAAAATACGCGGTAGAGTAATATTTACACATAACAATATGAGGCAGATTACAAACACATTTTCGAATACACATACAAAAATAATTTATTCACGAACTAAATTACACAGTAGGTAATACAATTATTATGTGAACAATTACAAATACCTAATACCGTATCTTCTTCGTACACAAAATAAGTATAAATAAACTAACGAATCGATACAGGACTTTAGCTGCACTTGAAAGCTCCACTACATACTTTATAATACAAAACATACATAATACTGTGAAACTTATACCTTCACACATAAGTGTAAAAATGTGATGAAACAAAAATTTATCTTTGCTTGCCACTGAATCGTCGTCACAAGTGGAATAAAGAGATGGGAGCATAAAAAATTTAGTGCTATGGATCATCAAGGTTACTGGTACAAATTCCGCCTGTTGACATATTCGTTTTGACAGACATAAGGTTAACAGTGGGTAAAATTTATCCCAGTTCGATGCCAAGAAATAAATCTGTCTGTATATACGTTACACCTTGATATAGTTGCCATCTTTGTCACAGATGTACCTTGGCGGCGGGTGCGTGTGCTGCGTGCTCACGCGCACCACGGCGCCGCGCGCGCGCTTCAGCCGCGCCTTGCAGCCGCTCATCTTGGACGAGCAGAGCCAATGACAACTGTCATTAATCTGAGAGTACGTGTACCCGTCCAGCATCAACAGAAATTTCTTGCCAGTCCGAGTCGGTATCATTATTACGTCATCATCTGAAATTTGGAAAATCGTTGTCTTTGCTGGGAAAAAATTGTTTGCTGGATATTCAGAAATGAGCTCTTAAATAGAATTGTGTGAACTTACTAAGAAATATTTTAAGCAACTAAATAAATTATCAATGTAAGTTATAAAACAATGAGTCAATTGAAGCTATTTATTTAATCTTTCAAAAATTGACAAGCACACACTACAAACTACTGTATTTTAGAGATCATTTTAATAAATAAGCACACATTATTAATTCAAATACATCATAAAAGCTAGAATGAAAATTTTCGGGTTCACATTTTACGGTACGCGCCATTACAACACACATACGACGGGGGTCTGTGGTTGTGTATAATCTGGCGCCGCACTACGTATCCAGTGTCCAGCCGCCATACTTTGCCCTTGCAGCCGGTAGACGCCCGGGCCGAGCAATAGTAGTGCTCGCCTCGCGACGTCTTATTGCCAAAGGAATACGTGTAACCGTCCAGCATGAGGAGACTGCGCTTACCGAATCTCGGAATCATGATTGGTCCTGCAACGTATAGAAGAAACCAACGGTGTATTTCTTAAATTTGAAATGCTGGAAAGTAAGTTTCTGTTTCCTGAATTGTACCTATCATTAATTAGTTAAATGTTAGGCTATTTATTTAAGGTGAAATTACTTTAATCACACAAAAAATAATAAACGTTCACAATACAATAACAGCGTAAAAACACACTAATCTTTTCCCACATTAAAAACTAGATAGAGATGATTCCTCCATTCTAAAATTAGCTAAAGTCAATAAAACTTCAATTTTCTACCAATAAGGGTGAGACTGACGATTCACATTTTGTGATATGATCCATCCCGGTAGAAGTAATGCTTGGAGTGATTGTGTGTGGTCTCAGCTCGCAGGATCTCGCCCGAGTTGAGGCGCCAGACCCTCGCCCGGCAGCCCTCGGTGACCCTGGACGAGCAGTAGTACTGCCCCCCGGAGACCGTCTTGTTGCGCAGGGAGAAGGAAAACCCGTCCAGCAAGAGCAGACACTGCTTGCCGTAACGTGACGGAATCATCACGGCTTCTGTAAAGTGTAAATCAAACAAGAAGACTTTATCAGCAACTGTCAAGGAACAAGAATTAAAAGAAAATAGTTCAATCCGCACAAAATAAAATAGGATTTCGTTTTTATTATTAGTTATATCTACGCTTATCAAACAACTTTTAGCTGCTTAATATTTTTTATTACTAAGTATATTAAGATCACATTTAAAATAGTTTGTTTTAGGACAAAAACCGCTTTAACACTCGAACATGGACAGACAGTGAGATTTGTGAAATAAATGGACAACCCACCTCTCTAAGATGAGTTTCGCGCAAAATATTGCGAGCTAATTCATTATCTTTCCTCTTGTAATTGGAGCACACACCACGGCGACGATTACGAAACTCAAAAAATATCAAATTAAACTCGACTAAGTCTTATGGTACGAGCCATCTCGATAGACGTACGGTGGCTGTTGATGGTTGTGCGTGGTCTCACGGCCGACTACCTCCCCCGAGTTGAGCTTCCACACCTTCGCTTTGCAGTTCGTGGTCCTGCGCGTAGAGCAGTAGAACCGTCTACCGCGGGGGGTCTTAAAACGCTGTGAGTAAGTGTAACCCTCGAACATGAGGAGATTCTGCTTGCCGAAACGCGAGGGAATCATCGCCGGTGCTGCAATATATTGTTTGAGTAAGAAGGCAGGATGTAGCACAGCATACATTAGTAGGATGTATACAGAAGCCACACACGGGTGCTAATTTTCCGTTGGTGATGGAATGTCACCGTATACTCAGAAATAAAAGTTGGCAGTTAAAATGTCACACTCTTTTATTATTTAGTTATTCTACGTAAAAAAGCCTGTCCAAATGGGTCAACTATACCATCAGACAACTACTCCTTAAAGATACTAGAACTTCGAGAAACTGAAAAGGTTTTTTGGTAGTTACAAGCAATCGACACAGGTTGTTTCATATTATAAGTGTAGGACGATTTTTCATGGTTGTGATCGCCCTTGCATTTGTAGCCGCCCGAGTTGAGGCGCCACAGGCGGGCGCGGCAGCGGATCCTCTGGTATGCGGAACAATAATACTGCTCGCTTGTTGAATTTTTATTATGAAGTGAATACGTGTAACCGTCGAACCACAGGAGATTATTTTTGCCGACATTTGACGGGATCATCACCGGTCCTAAAAAAAAATAGTGATGCCAAAGGTTAGTTTATAGATCTATAATGGCTGGTTAAGGAATATGTAACTCAAAAGTTAACTGGCTGAGACCCCATTAGGGAATTATTTCACCTTTGAGCGTAAAGCTGTTATCTGTAACCTGTTGGTATTATGTTACTTTTTTAAGAGCAGTAAAAAGTCATACATCATAATAATACAATATAAAGAATTTTTTGCACAAGTTCGTTTGTATCTTATAGACACCTTGCACTTAAGAGCGTGCAAACAAAATTCGGTGATTTTGATGTTTTTCAAATGCTTTAGAAAGCTATAAATCCTTAAGTTTTTAAAGAAAAACTACTGTAACATATAAATAAACTCTTTTTCTAGGGATTAACGGAAAAAAATATTTTATTAGCAACACAGATTTCTTTTACTTAGGCAATTTGTTGAAGGGTTTTTACAAAAATACGCGTCAGAGCTGTCTTTCACTTGAAAATTTTCCATTAAAATTTACCATAAACGATATAAACTTGTTATTATCTGATAGACAATATAGTTTACTGGGGATTAATGGATTAACATGAATCAAATTATTGGTTTTTATTATTCAAATATCATTTTACATAATTTCAAAGTTGAACCATTACTTTATTTTTTTTCTCATTGATTTTAATGTAATTACAAATGAAACAATTTTATTGTAAATTTACAGAATATGTTTAGTCTAACCATATTTTTTTCATGGCTAAATATGAGTTAATTTACATTTCACGATTTTTTAAACATTGGTCCAAAACTATTAAGGTCAGGTGGGGGAAGAGAAACGCAGGGATAAGAGGGCTCTACAGACCATAATCACTCATAACTCGACGAGTTATGGTCTGTGGTGCCTCTTACCCCTGCCCTGCCCCTGAATTTCTCTTCCCCCACCTGATCTTATATTACGTTCGTAAAAAATGTGTGCGCCCTCTTAACCGGGACAGCTTTCTACCGGTGTATCAATTTTCAAAAACTAGAGCAGTAGTTCTGTTCCAATGATCCACCCAAATCAAACAGACAAAGTCATAAAACCCCTTTTACTAAATTGGTCTAAATCCAAATTTTCATCAATTCAATATTATTTGCTCCTTTGCACAGCTAATTAACTAACAACAATTTTATTAATCTACTTTAATGACACCACGTTGTTTACTTTTTAAACAACCCTATCTTGTTGATTTTTAATTATTATTGTCAAATAAATAAAAATACAATTCAAACAAAAGTTTTCATTTATTTTCTAAAGCAACAAAACAATGATCACCCGTAATATTAATATCAAACTTATAAATCATACATATAATCACGCCTATGTTCCCAAATGGGGTACACACAGCAGAGCACACGAAACGTGAAATAGACATGACCATGATTATGACTATTTCTAGCATCATGACTATGACTTCTAGCATCATTTTGGGTAATATAACTACCTCTTACATCTTATAAATCAAACACTTAAAAAAATCACATGATCTGAAATTTAACTTAAAAATATTAAAGGAACTGCTATTACACTTTTGGTTCAAAAACAGGCGTGTAGCGCCACTATGACTAGCTTATAATATGACACATTATTGTTCATTCCATAATTTTGCTCAAAGCATGGAAGCACTAGATTAAGACACACGTTGATACCTAAATATATACACGCCTCAGTAAGGGAAAGGACTCGTGCCTAATGCCTTACCAAACATCTACATTTTCAGCCCCAATTCAACGACATACAAATTGGGACGTTTACGACATCTCGTACCCGTTATAAAAAAATGCGGAGATATCAGCCAGAATTAATTATTTTGGAAACTTATTTTGAGTGCTAATGCATCAGCGTAGACACTTTTGGGAAGAAAATAACAAAGATAAATAGGTATTAAATGAGTAAGTATGAAATGAGTATTTTATCTTAGTTACAATTCGAGCGAGTGAACGTGATTAAAAGGTAAACATAAATATTACACTGTTTAAAGTTCGTCCATAATTATTAGACCAAATGATATTTACATATAACAACAAAAAATATCTTTAAAAAGCTTAAACGTGGTCTATTAACGATATCAAAGTTGTTTCAAATTTCTAAAATAGTACTACTTACACCGTCAGTGTGTGCAAGTGATTCACGTAAATTAAAACTTTTATGAGATTATTTTATATTTTACCACGCATTTCTGCTAATCGAGTTGATTACTTTACTTAAATTTTAATTCGAGTTTTTCTTATTGGTCAAATTCATTAATTTAACAGTGCCACCTTGTACATTACTATTTTGGGAAAGCAATAAGATACATCTGGATAAATTAATCAGTGTAGGTATCTTTAAGTTCCTTAAAGTATAAAACTTTAGGAACATCTAACAAAAAAAATAGATGTTGTATAGTTCTCATCTTCCAAGTGAGATGGGTTAGAAGTTGAGTTTTAACAAAAAGCAGAAAATATTAAACTAATACAATATCCTAAACACTCTCTACATTTTAAACTTTAAAACACTCTTATGAAATTCCCTAAAAGACATTTCTAAGTAGCTAATTCTTATTGTCTTCATTTGTTCTATAGTATAACTACAGCATTACACAACCACACGCAGACGAGTCTGCTTCACAAACCAGTCGAGTAATACTGTTTTACTTAATTCTAAACATCCGTATTGCCATTGGCCACAAGCTTACTCTTAATCAATAAGTAATTATTGTCTCGAAAAAGACCTCAAAATTTTCTTAAATAACGTGTCTAAAGTCTTTACAGTAGGTACGCTATAGATACAAAAAACTCTACCATTGAACATGAAAAGTGACAATGAAGAAGATAAACTAAAAGATATTTATATTCTCTCTAAGGGAAGTATCGTTGCTAATAGGATTCCATAACACGTGTTAAAATTATTCGCCACCCTATTTTTTCACATTTACCTAATTAATAAAGGCTATAACTAAATCTCACTTTCCACATTATTAAAAAAAATAGGACGGACTGGATAATCTTCCCATTGAATGTACTCAGATTCTAAAGTATTTAAATGGAGCTATACTTAGGAGTAATGTGATGTGAAGGTGGTCCTCAACCTGAACCGTTGAACCATATCGTTCAACCTCTAGGTTAGCTGCGCACTACGGTAATCACTTCCCAAAAGACTATTTATTCATTTGCTCGTTCAAATACACATTTATAGAACTACTAAAAAAGATTTTTAGATTTAGATTTTGCCATGTTTAAGATAAGTCAAGATTGATGATAGTACTGTCATACCACAGAAAGTATGACAAATTGGTAAAGAGAGTGATAGAGAAAATAGAAGTGAAATAAAGCGACGATTGTGATCCTAGTCATTGGAGCACTGATGCAGCACGATCTCCAGGTCGTGGAACGAGAACAGTCTTCCGCGGGTTTGGTAGATGCTCTTCATGGGGGCTGAAATAAACCATACAAAACAGGAACATTAAAATGGCCTAGCGTTACTTTACTTATAGGAACGGATTACTTCTTCAGAGAGGATATTTAGAGGTCTAACAGCTATGAAATAGTATTTGGTTTAATGAATAAGTATATCATACGCTAGCTAGCTTATGTCCGCATAAAAAACGGTGTCCGTATACACAACAAAGTTTTATTGATCTGACTGTTGCATAATAAAAGGCACGACACATAGGAGTAGACATAGACATAGGGTACGCGAGTGTGCTTTAAAAAAACGTGAGTCTTTTTATGCCCAATTATGTACAATTGCATACAGAACTTTATCTATATTCGTATAATATTTCTGAAAATATTTAAAGATAACTGATACGCAGCACAAAGAAAGAACAAAATAGCGGCAAAACTGAAAAACTAAGAACAATGAAGGAATGTCGACTTCTAAGTTCTAAGCACTGTATTCTCGTTACTTGTTTTTCAAATTAAATAAAAAACATGTGTTTAATATTTTTTGGTAATCTATCTGACGGACAATTAAGTTTATTTAGTCAACTACCCAATTCATACACATTGGCTTTACAGGTTTGCACAGCCAGCCGCATGGACCGCGCGTTCCTGAAGTAACTTGTTTTCTTCTTTTAAAATGCTCGAAATTTGAATTATAATACTATCACTGAATACAGGATTCTTAATGTAGACCACTTGCGTCGAGTGTAAATTCTGTACGTATTGTATGGAAGTTAAGATACCTATGGATGCTCTTAAATAAAATCATTACTGAATTTCGTATTGAATACGAGTGTGACCACCAAGAAAATTTGTGTTTTATTTATGTAATAGGAAAAGAAAGACAGCTAAATCTCAAATCATTACATAAGCTTAAAACCACTAAGATTCATAAATGAAACAACATCAAAAATACGAACATTTAATGTAAGTATAAAGAAAATAGATTCTGATCAAAATATATGCTACAATGCATTCATTTTGCTATTATACATTTCATCATATTTGTACATCTACGCATTTACCTAATAGGTACATGGTGCTCGTGAGCATTGCGAGAGATTTCAACCACGAATTCCAGAGGCTATAAAGCCCGTCACAGACTACGCATATACGATAATATTTGATCTGCGTATAAATGCCATTTTTCCATATGTCGATGTCAAAAGATACCTGACGGTAAATCTGCGCAGTGTGTGGTAGCTCATTGAAATTGTATAGGGAGCGATATTGACAGATATATGTTCTGTAACAGATTTTCTTACCGTATCTGCTTAATGTGTGACGAGCTTAAGAAGTAATAAATGTTTTATGAACTTAGGTCGAAACACGATTTTTTTTACTATTATTAACCCTTCGTATGCGGGAAATGAAAAATATACTGCATTCGAGCCTCTTCTGTTTCAATATCTACAAATTATGGTGATTAAAATAAAAATAAAAAAAAGATATCCTTAAAATGGAGCAGATCTGCTCCGTAGCATACGAGAGGTTAAGGCAAGTCAGCTAGCTGACTAAAGATTTTTGAGTAAGTTTTTTAGTCAAACAGAGGAGTTACACCAACCTGTAGGCACTCCTGTGAAGCACCAAACGTTAATGTATCAATACTATTTAGATCAAATACACGATACAAAAGAGAAAACTCTAGATGTGTCAACTATAAATATTCCAGTTTCACGTGAAAATAATATATGACACAATCATTTATATTTGCTGTACATAAATATGCATAAAATTAAATTAAACAACATTTAAACTACAAAATAAAGAACCAATGTGTAAAAATAATGGTCCTATTTCGTTGTACCTACATTATAATCAGCGTTATATTAGTTTGATTTAAACTAAGATCGCAAATTGCATTATGTATTGAGCAAACAAAAACTATAAATACCTTTCTAAAATACTATAAATTCACAACATCATCTTACATTTTATAGGGTGACGACTGTGTTAAAAATGTTAAAATATACCTATCACTCTATTTAGTTCCTGGATTAGATTGTGGGTAAAAATGGAACACATTTTTTTATTTTATGAAATTCTTATAATCAAACTCTCGAAATGGATTCGGCTGAGGTCGTCACTCGAAACTTTTAAGTCTAAGCACTGTTTCCTCATTTTTGTGTTTGTCAAAGTAAAAATACGTGTACATAGATTTTTAATAATCTTACTGTCGGCCGAAACAGTTTCGTTTTCTCGTCTTGCCTATAATACAACTAATAAAAATTAACTACTTAACCTACTTATATTTACATAAAATATGCTTGCATATTTGTTTCAGTGATCACAAAGTAGGTATGCCTACAGTCAGGGTTAGCGTTACCGTGCATCTCAGAATTACAGCCACATTTTTAAGTTTGAGATCTCAAAAACTATAAAATTTATAGTTTTTGAGATCTCAAACTTAAAAAGTTATTTTATTATTATTATAGTATAAAGCGATCAATAACAACTGTATAGTACCTAATAAAGAAAAACCCCATCGTGTTTAAGTTATATGTATACGCTGAAGATAAAAAAAAGCAAACGAAAAATTACATGATATCTCAGGATTTTTCAATCGAAATCGGGCTTTTTTTTCAGACTTTAAACCACCTTTAGGCGCAGCGCAGACGACAGAGTTTTGTGCGATCGAGTCTGAGCAGCAATAAATTCTCTGAATGGCGCGCTGACAGTTTCCACGAAACTGTGAATGGAAATTCCTGGAAACTGTCAGCGCACCATTCAGAGAATTTATTGCTCCACAGACTCGATCGCATAAAAAACACTGTCGTCTGCGCTGCACCTTAGGTAGACCAAGTACATTTGCCTAAAATTGTTCAAGTTGACGAAACTTTAGAACCGCGTACATACCTACATATACTATGCTATACTTGTTTGAAATAAATTTTAGCCTATACTATAGTCTAGCTGTCTAACAGCTACTTTTAATATGACGTCGCATTTAGTATTACAATTTTAAATCTTAAGGTTTTTAAATACACATTAACATGTACAGCACCACAGTTAATAAGTATTAAAATTATTCAACACAAAGTACTCGCATTCAGCCCTTTTTGTACATACAGGGTGTTCAGCAAGTAGTATGACAAAACTTAAAAGGTCGCCTAACAAATATTCTTAGTAAAAATGCCACCATTTTTAAGATATTCAGTTGTAAAGATTTAAAAAAATTAAGTACTATCGAACCAACTGATTCCTGACCCACCGTAGAACGTTGTCTCAATAAACGTCATAAACATTTCCTTTGTCAATCAATGCAATGTCACTATGACGTTCACTGTGAATAGGTTCTATGGTGGGTCAGTAATCAATTGGTTCGATGGTACCTGCAGTCATGTGTTATAATAATATAATGAAAAATGCGAATACCGCAACTCAAAACTTTTGGCACTTTTACAAATAGATTTGTACGTGATTTTGTTCGAATTATTTTTTTCTTCACGAACAAAAAATTAAAAAAATTCCATATTGGAAAAAATATGACCCCTTCTCTCGGAAATTCGAGCTTCTAGTTAAAAATAACTCCTGTTAGCACGATTACACCGAAATTTTGCGTCGATTCTCACAGTAAGTTAGGTCAAACCTATATCGTGAAGTTGAACTATTCGTTTAACTAAAATACTTGATCGCTTAATGTGTAGGCATTAACGTAAACACCACGCCTGCATTCCCAAATAGGGTAGGCAGAGCGCACCAAGCGTTACAAATTCTAAGTTCTAATTCAAAATTCAATTAGGTACCTACTATTCTATTCATGACGCATATGATGTTGTTAAATGTAGATAATCCATGCCGATGTCGGCTGCAGCGACAGCTTTTTCTGTTCAACCAGTAGGTAGAGCTTTAATGATATACTCTTGGGTGACTGACGTAGCTTTTGGCGGTTCCTATATAAAAATATTGCTAATAATTTCCAGATTTATCATTTAGATCAAAATATCAGATTACTATTTTTCTTTGATTCTTTCATATCGGATTGCCAAAACAACTTGTCATTACATCTTAGTCTTTAAAACCGAAATCCCAGCATTCGAAATTTTTAAAACACCAGTCTTTTTCATGATCAGTTTTTAAGATTCATTACTGGGTATCAGATTAATAGCTTATGTATCAAAAATAAAGTTTCATAATACTGCTACAAAAAGCTACATGATATCAAGAAAATGGTATTTTGGAAATCCGACATTAATAATCTGGAAAGTCGGCAATGCCGTTAACGATTTAACGGGAACTAGCTTTTGGCGCCAAAAGCACGGGCACGTGACTAGCTGTGGTTATGGTATCCGTACATCTTGACGACCTGGTCCTCTATGGTGGTGATGGTGGCCACGCACTGCAGCCGGCGCTTGCGGCCGCACACCCACCGCGTGCGCGCGCCGCGACTGCGCTCGCGGATGAAGTTGAACCCGCCCACCTGCACCATGGGGTTCCCGCGGCACGACAACACGAACCGGACGCCTGGAATGCACGAGGTTCTAATTCTAATATCTATTGCGTAGTTCCAATCGGGTAAGATATTTCGTATGAAATTATTGACGAAAAGTGATCGGTCGATCGCGGCTGTTAGCCCAATCAATCAAAAATAAAAACAAAAACCATAAATACATAGGAGTATTCATAGGTAAAATAAACCGCGCAAACATTAATCTATCGCACAGGGTATGATCAGGAGATCTACCCATCTGATTTATTTGATCACCGTTATCAGCTTATCACTAGGCTGAAATTCGTCGATCTTGCTCGCGCTTGTTAACCTCCATTAATACAGAAGTTATTCAGTGTCCAACGTCAAAATGTCAAAAAACTGCATTTAATGTACTGAAGCCTATCATGAAGAGCATATCTATCGTAATATATAATCCGTTTCATTAATTATTTTACTTTACCACAAAATTTCAATCGAAATTTTCAGAGCATCAATTTCCTTTTGTGACTCGCAGCGCCATCTATCAAAAACCACGCGCGATATTTCATCAACGTGCTGAGGAGATTTCACGGTGCTCGGTGAGATAGTGCGCGAGGGCTCCGCGTGGGCGGAGGGCGCTAGTGTAGCCGACGTAGTACGTAGTACCACGCTTTTTGCCTTGAACCGGTAGAGGGGCAGAAGGTAAAGGTACGCCCTTCCACGATTGAATCCTACCGGTTTAACACCGGTGTAGGCAGTTTAGTTTATAAATTATGTGACTGTTAAAATTTATGTTTCGCCTAATTCCTGTTATGATCGGTTTGAGTTTCATTTTAAATCTAAGTATGCCTATGTTGTTTACAGCTAGATAAGATATTTTTTAGTTGAATCTCTTACGATTTCAAACTTTTTTATAGGAAGTAGGAATATAATCCCAAATTCACTATTTACATACGTGGTATTTGATATCTTTGTAGTTAAATTCTTAGTTTCTACATTACAATTACCTAGTCATGAAGTAAATAAAGTTTTGTATTGCCTCGTACACACATGCTCATTGGTTTCATCGTAGGTACCTACCATCATAATGACAGGTTTAGGTAGGTACTCTGAGGAACTACAGTTACATGGTCATTGCACATGCTCACAGTCATGATTGCATTTACCATCATGAACAGCATTAATTTCTGACACTCTAATCATGATTCGATAAACCAACATACGTGAGTATGGCTTATGTTTGGTACCTCTGTCGGCAGCAGCGGGATCTCGGGATGTGTTCTTAATCTATACAGACAGCTCTTTTGATGACGCCGCCCTTACAAAGTTTCCTTTAACTCGTAACGTAATCATCCTGAATTATGTTAAAAATCCTTATTTTTCGTTGAATATCGAAGTACCAAAAGTTTGCTCAGTAATTCGCTCTTCTAATCAAAAACACAAACTAAGCAGTTTCCTTACTCCACACGCATAGAAACAAAAAACACATTGGCACACATTGACTCGTTGACACAGATCTTGTATAAAATTTGGGAATTTGGATCTGAATTAGTGCTTTTTATTTCCACAGTACATTAAGTTGTTCCTTTTAGCTTCTGAGGTTCTAGCAAAAACAGTAGAGTTGCTAGCATGCGGCGCCAAGGTGTTCTAGCTCATAAAACATAGTATTTTCAGTGCCAATATGCGAAAGCAATAGAATAGATAAGACGTTAAAGTAGACCAATTCCATTTCCAGTTCAACAAATAAACACGTACCTAACTGTATTCAGCGTCAGCATTCTAGAATAGTCGTCATACTGATAATAACCGCCGCTTTCTCACGCAGCTACTCATGTGTTCTCAATTAACATGCCTACTTTTTCTTCTTTTTAACTGCAGCGATTATAGATTTCTCTGAATCAAGTAGCTAGATGCGGGCCCGTCGCGTGGTAGTCGGCGGAACTTTGGAGATGTCTACATTTGAAGCGTCCTTGTCAATTGAGAGCCGAAACTTATGCTTGGCTGACATTTACTGGAAGCTGCAGAAATTTCAAGCTGCTCATAAACTAGAGCCAAAAGACTCCGTTTTCAATTGGCGTATAGGCCGAACTTATCTGCCAAGAAAGTGGTCAATTAAAATATCTCACGAATCAACGACGACACGTTCCACTCAAAAACAAGAAGCCACAATTCTATGGACAACTTTTTATTATCAACTCTAAACCTAGCTCCAATATCTCACGTGCCTTTACTTATTGTTTGCTATTCTCGCTGAGCAAATTTCCTGCTACTAGGTACCTACATATTTAATACAAGCTTCGTACCGCTAGCAAGGGGAAACAGGGGATCAATGAAACAACATTCGAAATGTAAAATTAGGTCGGTATAATAGGTTTCAATGAGATCGAAATTTAATAAAAAATATTAACATTTACCACAAATATTAGCTACAATTAAAAGTTTAAAGCGAGTCTACGACGAGACAAAAGTTTTATCTATTAAATAGGAAAATCTTCTCAACAATATAACATTTAAAAAAGAATATCATACAGTACCAAAAACAATATTAACGGAATGTATACCTACTACATAGAACTATTAACTTAGATACTACGCACTAACTTTGAGATGTCATCATATCACACATACAAACAATAAAATTTCAATGGGGTTCAAAGAACAAATCTCTAGTAAAATGTTAAATTAAATTACAAGATAATTACAACAATCAGCAGAGCTGTTTTTTGCACACTTGTCTATTCAATCAAACACACTGTCCAAAAAGTGTCAAATAACGATAGAGATGTCAGACTTATACGGCAATGGTATTAACATTAGAATATGACGGTCGCACGCACTAATTATAGTTTGTTCACCGTAACGGGACGGAATACCTGGGTACTCCGCACCAGATGCTTGCCGCGGCCCTCCGCTTCCGATACATGTGGTTCACTACTTACTCTATATTTAAATGTCTGAACGACATTTTGAGGTGAAGCTTCGTTCAAGCTAAAATTCCAAATAATTTCTTGACAACAATTAAAGATATGATTTTATAAATATGTATGTATTAATTATTCCACCTACATGATAAATTGACAATCACATAAATAATATCCAATTTGAAACAAATATGTAGTACTCAGCACTTAAATTTTTAGAATCATGGAAATAGAATAGACCCACCTCAATTCAGATATTTTCAACCAACATTCACAGAGGTAAAAACAAAAAGTTTACTTATAAATTTATATACAAATGTTAAGAACCGGTATTTAGGTGTTGGGCATTTAAGGCAGCACCGATAAACATCACGGTGAGAAACGACGAACCAATAGGGCCAAAGCACGTCAAAGAATAAATGATTTCAACACCAATACTACGCACTTGGGCACTAACCTTAGAATATTAACTAAAGGTAGGTAAATGACGCGTTTTTGGCGATGTCACGACTTCGACCTATGTTTTGTATGGAAATTACCCGCTACCTACCAAAGGGTGCCTCGCCGCAGCTAATTATTATACTTAATCTGGTCTTTACAAAACATGTTTACCGAATACGTTGTGTTTTCGGGGTTACTTTATTCGCATGTTGTCACCCAACTAAGTTTAAAAGATACGAGCACACGATAAACTCAAGAAACATTTCAGCTGGCTTAGCACGGCAAGGCGCGAGTCGAGCCGCCCGCGAGATAGACTCTACCTATTACCGTCTAACTCTATAGAGTTATCTTATCAGATAATGACAGGTAGTCCATCTTGCAACTCGACTCGCGGGTGTTGCCTTACTAAACATACTAAATTAATTTACTGGAATTTTACAACTATCATTTTGTCAAACTTCGTTGCTACATATAGTTAATACTCATATAATGCGTACATAGTATATCATAAAACTAGCGTTGACAAAAACTAATTTTGTTACCGACCGACTAGTTTCCTGGTACTCATGAAAATGAACCCATCATCATGTCACGGTCATCCCACAGGTTAAAGCCCGCGGCCCGCGGTTTGGTCAAAACAACATGGCGTTTAACACTAAATTGTCGGGCATAGGTACATAATCACTACTAATTTCACGGTTAAATCATATTCATAACTACGATAAAGATCTTAATTTTTTGTAAGAAATCTCGTTATTTTATATCACGTCGTACAAACCTATATAAAATTCTTGTTTCTCGACTCTCAATTGACTAGAAAACATGTGCTAAAGATAATAACGGTGACTTAGTATAAAACAGTTAGACGTTAAAAATAATTCAATGCTATGGAAACAACAGAACCCTAAAACTTCCTTCTTAACAATAAGTAGATACTTACAAAGTATGGCAGGTGTATTGTTTTTTTTACGTTCTCGAAATGGTAACAAAAATAAGGGCTACAGCAACAAAAAACGTGACTACTTCCAGCCTGCTAAGCATCCCAGATCATATTAAATGAAAGTAAAGCTTTACATCTACTGAATAAAGTAGTATTTGAATGCTCAATGACGATTCGACTACCTGCCCTGTGGCCCTAGGACGGTGTAAGCGATCGAAATATTGAACAAAAACATTTTAAATAGAAGAAGCGGCTAAGACAGGACGTCTAGACGTTGGTTTTTGTTAGTTCCCAGAACGCCCAGGTAGTCGTCTGCACCGCGGACAATAGCTCGAAATGCGCTTTGACACTGCAAGCGCTTGTGCTATCCACGATTACGTATGCTTACAAATATAATCCACTAACAACGATACACGACAATAAAATTTGGCAACAACTTGGCACAATTTACTGATGAATTAATATTATCTACTAAGCTCCAGATCCATCCGTTAGTTGGACACTAAGAATTAAGTACAACCTACGAAGATGTTTAGCCTGTTTAGCGATGTGTACTTATACCTAAAACCACTTTTGTACTTTTTTTAACTATCTATGACTAGATAACACCAGGTGTTCGAATCAACACGTACCATCGACATTTAATAATGGTCTACTGTTTTAAATTGGACACTTACGCGCCAATTATTAAACCCTAAAATATTTTTACTAAGCATATTAATTTTTCTCACCATCAGCATTATATGGCTACGTCATAATAAGTGACATGCCAAGGAGATTCATTATTTAATTTCAATGGTATTCCTTTGACATTGACGGTAATAATAGCTACCTAAGTTTTTGAAACTTGTGTATAAGTAGAACGAATTTAATACTTTTGTTTAGGTTTTATAGCAGTTCCTGCTCCTGACTTCACGCGCTGACCGTTAACGGAAATTGCCAAACATTGAAAACTGGTCTTAATTACCTGATTGAAATTCCCCGCAGACCCGAGTCGGCGTCTTACCAAAACACATTCTGCGGTCGTCCCCTCGCTCAATTCAATTTGCGTTTGACGCGCATTTAACAAATTAGCATTAACAGTAGTCGTCTTTGGCACTGAAGTAGGTGCTGGATATTTTTGGGGGGTGGGTGTGGATGGGGGCCTGGCCGAGCACGGTGTTGTTCATGATGAGCACGGAGGCGGGGCAGCTGCGGGACTTGCGCGAGGAGCAGTACCAGAGCTGGCGCACGCTGCTGCGCCGCCGGCTGCAGTTGATGAAGTAGGTGTTGCCCTCGTAGAACAGCAGCCGCCCGCCGCGCGCCGTCATCAGGTAGCGCGCGCGCCCACCTACGCAACACCAATCGCTGTAGCTTAACACACGGCACGCGACTCTCGCCACTAACCAAAACACTAAACTTACCATCCAAACTAATCTAAGACGATGGATTAGGAATACAATAAAAAGCGCAATGTGTCGTCATTTGCACTAGTTTACTTAAATGCTCACATTTATTATTATAGGCTGTGCCTAGGAATTGTGCCTAAAAACTATTAAGGCGGAGTTAACAGTAAATAACATTCACGACGTGTTCGATAGAAACAGTCAATAATAAGCTCAACGAGGCAATTTAAACCAGAAATAACGTGAAAGTATACGTTCGATATAAACAGTGGAATTGGGTTCAGTTCAGGTCCCAAACCAGATATGACTTGCGTAATCCAAACTCCATCTCGTTGGATTAGGAATATGTACCTATGTATTGAAATGTGCGGCTACAACTTATGCATGTTAATATTAATCGTGGCTAGAATTGTGAAGTGACATTATTGTACTGATTAAATACAGAATGTGTGAGCGAGTAGGTACTTATAAATTGTCGCACTAGTCTTAAAAATAATTGTTGCATTATCACTTTATTATGGATCGGATTTAGTTATGATTCAGTAATCAAATATTACAATGGTGGCACTCAATATGGCCTATTGATTAACAGTTGCTAACAACAATAACAAGGTAACACGCTTAGATTCCTTCAACTGTGCATCTAGATGTGCACCGACTAAATGCCCTAATGAGCCTGCCAAAGGATCATGGGCAAAATGGGTGTAGCACCAACAGCCTTGAAACCAGTATCATTAAAAAGGTATAAAATTATACATAATTTCTTACTATGACCACAAATACCTAGGTCACCGGAGAACAAAGATATGGGCGGGTAAACATTCGGGCGTTTGAACCGCTGTCATGATTCTCAACACTTTTTTTATCAGATACTGTTGGAAATATGTATATAATAGTCTAGTATGTACCTATTTGCAAGACATAGACACTATATGATACACTTATTATACCAATTTCTAAATAAATGTAATAAAAAAAGTGTTGAGAATAATGACAGCGGTTCAAACGCCCAAATATTTACCCGGGCAAATTTATACAAATAAAATATTATCACTGCAAAATGCTTATCACCCGATTTAACAACATATTTCTGTAGGCAGGTAGGTAGTTTCGATGCCAACATAAATAATAAGGTACCCATCTTGTATGTATGTATGTATCACTTTATTTGCGTAGATACATGCATACATACAATCACGCCTGCGTTTTCAAATGGGGTAGGCAGAGCACACGAAACGTGACATAGACCAAACCATGATTATGACTACACGCTTCGTAGCCACTTCTAGCATAGTTTTATTTGCGTAGATGTGCCATATCTTTGTTCTCCGGTGAGCTAGGTATTTGTGGTCATAGTAAGAAATTATGTAGGTACAATTTTATACCTTTTTAACGATACTAGTTTCAACGCTGTTGGTGCCACACCCATTTTCTATACAAAAGTGCCCATGATCCTTTATTTTTAGCTCGTAGATAAATTGTAGCGGCTCGGTCTAAGTGTCGCCGCACACGGGCCACCAGCCGCAGCCACAACCGCCGCCACGTGAAACTAGACGCAGCTACAAAAGTAGTTGAAGCGCGCGACAGCCACTTTTTTAGTTCAGACAGCCGTTTGGTGGCCGGTGCGGGCAACAAAAAGCGAGCTGCGACGATTGATGACGGCCACCGACGTCAACCGTGTGCAGCGAGTCCATATAAATTGTATGAAAACCACAGGAAATATGCCGGTGGCGGCGTTTTGTGGGACCGGGATCCTAACAGTGGCAGTTGGACGTATCGCGGGAGCGATTGTTGAGTTGGCAGTCGCAGCGGCGACGCGCGCGCACGGAGACCCGGCACGACGGCGCGTGCAGCAGCGCCGTGCTGCAGCGGCGGACCACCAGCCAGCGCGCGCGCCACGACACCTCGCTCCAGGATCCCTCTACAACACATGCCACCAAACCCTTTCATAACTCTCCCACGTTTCAACTGTCATCGAGATAGCAAGCGTCTTCTTTGAATAATGATCGAAATAATCGACTCTAAAAGCCTGTAAGTTACAAAATCAGCGCTTGTCATCCATTAGCCTTAGAGGAAAGGCAATTGAAATATCCAGCGACTGGGATGTGATGCATTACTGGTGTGTCAGTGGGAATATGATATTGAGAGCTAGCTCTACATTGCGAATCAATACCAAAGAGTGGTATCCCAGGATCACGTTTAATTTAAAGTATTTTTGACGGCGGGATTAAATGTAGGTTTTAACGACTGTCAAGCAAAAATAACACTTATTATACGCTTCAGTATAAGTGATAATGAATTTATTCACCTGTCACAAATGGGTACGTTGAACGAAGACTAATCAAAGTATTTATGCCTTTTATGTTAATAATTACATTTTATGAAACCAAGAGCACAACAAAGTAATAAGAAGTTTGCATTTTTCAAGAAGCACACCATTTGAAACAAAATTATCCCTACGTGTGGGAAGTCAGCCGATTTCTCCGTAAACGTGTAGCGCAGTTCTACAAACTACGAAACAACACAACATGGGAAATGCGATGATTCGTTCCGTGTTACGCATGGAATACGATAAAGTAGAAGGTAGAGCGCCGCTCTAGGCATATACGAGTATATATCTACTTAAAAAAATGTCGAAGGAAAGTTGAAAATAACCAAAATAGTATAAACAAGAATAACTTGATTCGCTAGTTTTAATGTTTATCAATTGAAGTTAGATAGACGATTTTGCATTCAAGGCATACCTATTAAAATGGGCAAAAACTAAAAGGATAAATGGGCAGTCATTTGTTTGCAGGTCACTTTATTTACTTAAATATAAAATGGCTATATTTCTTAAACGTCGAAAGTTTGTTTACACCCTGAGTATAAACCAATTGGACGCCTATGTAAATTCAAAATCAACAATTGAAGCAAAGCACAGGCCTTTTTGATGCGTAGGACAACCCAGTGCGCAATATTTCCGCATTCGAAAAGTTTCTTTATGGAGGCCATTAAGCTCCGTAAAAATACTACAACGGAAGCGGTAATGTAAAAACGACTTTATTATTGCATTGGGATGTTATATTTTATAAGGCTTGGTACGAGAGGAGCGGGAGAGGAGCGAGGCGTAGGACAGAGACGGATCGGGAGTGAGATTCTGGGGCGTTATCGATTTGGGGCCCCATCACCAGCGCCGGTGGCGCGCATGCGGCGCCACCACCGTGGCGCTGCGGCACACTAGCGTGCCCGCGTGACCCCACACTTGAACTCTACCTAATCCATTCATACACATGCTAATCTTGCGTAGATAACTAATTCAATGAGGCCAGTAATTCCTCTACCCAATAGCCAACAAATAATAGACCTGCGGTTCATCGATAGGTATTTTTTTCATTCGGTTTCAAACAACGACGCATAATTTAAGTCGAATCGTACATAATACCCAGCTAGGGCCCCTTTGCCCCGCGCCCGCCGCAGCGCGACCTACGCTCGCGTCCTACGCAGTTACGCCCTACGCAGCACCCTAGTGTTACCGTAAGCCCTGTTTACACGCTCACGTGCTCTCGCTCCGGCGGGGTCCCCGGTAGCGCTCGCAAAGGGCTAATGGCCCGACAACTTCGCTATCTCGAGCGGCGCGAACGGGGCTCCGACGCCACCGCGTCATAACCATGACGACGGCTCTACATGTAGTAGGTAGTACACAGGCAATGTAAAATCAGGAACGCTTAATAATAAACCGTGGCATTATTATTACTGGGAATTCTGTGAAACAGATACTGTTTTTGCGAATATTTTTAGGCTTTACCAATGACTCAAGTAGGCATTAACATAACAACGTTTTTTAGGCGCAGTTGGTCACTACAAATAGTTGTTTGTCGGCCTCGCTGCGAGCTCTAGGCATGCCTACGCGACCTGCGGCCACGTGTAAGCGGCGGCCGTTCACATCGGCCGCCCTACACGAGACCGTAACATAGCAACTAATTTCTAGATAAACATCAATACGTCATCATCGTATAATTTTAGTTAATAATAGTTATCATGAAAACTATTTGTGAACGTTACGAGAATCGTCTTAATAGTTGAAGGAGTGGGTAAACAGCCGAGCGCACGTGTCGCGTGGGGTGAAGGGCGGAGGGAGGCCGCGTAACAACCGGCAACCTAAATATCAAAATTAGGGCATTCTGCGTAACTAGGCTGCACCCGGAAGACTGGCGGTAGGGCACGCCCACATCCCCGTGCCCTGCCGAACTTTCTTCTTTCATAACTTTATAGGTCGTATTGATCCGACACAACTGCGCAAATCATGTCGCTCCCGGATACGATATTGCAACGCAGTATCAGGAAAACTGTGCCTAAACAGATCTATATAATGTTCCAGCTCGCTCGAGCGGGGGCGCCGGCCTAGCGGCGTGCGCTTCGCGCGGCGCGCCGCGCTGCCTTGAGGAAATTAAAACTCAGTCTTTCTAAAATAAAATGTTTAAATCGTTTTGTTACAATTCTTTTCAAACAGTCAAATAATACGACACTTAAAGGGTTAACTTAAAATGCTAGCTTGCAACATTGTCATGAATTTTTAACTTTCTCTAAAAATATAAAACTCATTTTATTTAACACGTTCATAAAGAAATTAAATATTTCACCGCCTAAAGTAAATACAATCAATTAAGTAGGTTTTTTTTTTGTAAAATGTATTACTTAAGTACTTATTAAATTTACTTAAACCTAACTAACTAGTAGCAAATCTCTGTAGAGTAAGTTACTCAAACTTGTTTAACGTTTGCATAGGAACTTTATGAGTTTAACTGTATCGTTTTTCAATTATTATTTTTATCACAATAATAGAGGCCACACGTAAAAAATCCAAAATAAAAAATACCATTCATACAAAAACACAAAAAAACTATAAAAAAATAGTTGATTGCAAAATGTTAAATGTAAAAGAGCCACCTACACGAATAATAAATAAAAATAAAAAAAACAGTGTAAAAAAAAATACAAGCTCAAACCGTGAGCGCTCTCACGTAACATAATCGCGGATATCAGCTACCTATACCGATGGTAGACGTCCTTGCGTCGCACGTACTTGCCGTCGGGCGTGAAGTAGTAGTTGGGCGGGCGGTGGATGTGGCGCCCGCGCACCAGGAACAGCACGTCGCCGCCGGCCGCCGGCGCCGTGATGACGTCAGCACGACACCCCGCCATATCCCGCGAAGAACAATACCACTGCTTCCTCCCGTGCGCCTGCAGGTTCTTCAAGTAGAACGTGTAGCCGTCGTGGAGAAGCAAATTCTTCCCCGTCCTCGAAGGCACATAAATCGCCGGCGCTGTTTCAAAAAGGGACAACCGTATCAGTCCATTTCAAGTTCTCACAGTCGCCCTAGCACTGGATTTTATCGCGAACTAAAATTCCCATAACGTGCCAAGAATGGGCGTGATTTAAGCGTGCGATAAATGCCAGTGAGTAAGGGCCTCGGCGCTTGAAATCAACGGTCCTCTGACGCCACACGCAGCATTACGAAATTTAGTCACGCTGTTAGTACGTTGATTGTTAGTAATCAATGCCGGGTGCCTAAAACCTGCTCGAGCGGCAGTCAATAACCTCTGGTTTGATTGCAGATGGTTGTGTTGTGGGAACCAGGCATGTGGGGGGCGCTTGGGCTTAGGGCTTATGAATTTTAAACAAGTGACTCTACCACAAAAATACTCTGCATAACAAATTAGTTCCGGCCTACGTAGATGGTTTAATGATTACAACTTTCTATAAATTTGGTGAGATAAACATTGGTCTAGTGAAGACACTTCGAGCTGTACTGATATTTTTACTGCTGTACCTACCATTATCTCTAATTTCAACTACATTTTAATATACTCAACATAACTACTTGTAGGTAATAGTTGTATTAATAAAGACGACATTAGTTAAACAATATATTTAATCATTTTTAAATAAATTAACAACAACAAAATCTGTCTCCATGTGTAGGCTAATATTAATGACACAGTTACACTCATTACCCATCATACATTTAATTACTACAATTTTGTTATTTTAAAGCGACTGCCACAAGCCTATTTTTTAATCTATTAAGTTAATAGTATTATATACTATACACATTCACGACAAAAAACACTGATTAGGAACTGTTACTTCAACTGTCTATCCTAAACTTACAAAATTTTACGTGGAGCCAATCTCATTGGGTATTTTACACATCTTTACGAGTTTGAGATCAAAAATTCTTATATTTACATGATCATTCTTTAAGAAGACCTCAGATAAATCAAATTGATTAGTGATTCTTACAAGTTAGGCAACAAAAGCAGTACCCTGACTTTTTCGATATGGGGTGTACAAGTGTGCAGGTAAGAAATGATGCCCCACAAAAATTGTCTTAAAGACTTTGGAAGAGCTGACTTCACAACGCGGCTACAAAAAACGTCCCAGACCAAAAGTTGCCTGGATCCTAAAACGGATCGCAAGACACTATGAAGAGGTGCTAGGGGCGACATTGAGTGAAGGTAACGCGAGTCGCTCGCCGTAGAGGCGGAATATCTCGTGGAGGTGTCGCATGGAGAGGTGGCGCGAGGCGGCGGGCGCCCGCGCGCGCGGCGGTCAGGCCGCGTGGTTGTGTGCACCAGCAACAGCCACTAACTCCCGGTTGAACGTGCGCAGCGTCGCCGTACACTGGAAACGCCCTCTCGCAGCGCAGTACCACAAAACCTTCGGCTGATTCCGGTACGCATTATGAGGCCGGTAAAAGTACCCGTCCAGCATCAACTTCGGGTACCCCGTGTCGTTGTATATCACTTGCACTGGAATGTACGCGCACGTTAGTATGTTGAAAAGTGTTGGAAAAATGTTAAGAGTAACGCTTGTTACCTTTTTCGTAAACGTAGTAATGAAGTAATAACAAAATCATTTTGTTACTGTTTTATCAATAAAATTACCAAATTGCCTTTCGAATTACATCTGTATAGCTATTTTAAATAACGTTCAATATGTTTACCTACGCTAACGAGAGTTGATTACAGGAAACTCTACACATCTGTCATGATACACAAAGAGAACCAAATTACACAATAATCATCTATTTCTCCTAACCTTTCATCAAATACCGCCCACCGGCAAGCTTCAAATATTAGAAATGAAGGATAAAAATGGTCCTCTGCGATACACCTACAAGGAATACTACTTTGTAATACAATATTCGAGTATTTTAAGTCTTAATTGCACTACTACTTACAAATTCACAAAAAAACATTGTTAAAATCTTAATGGCACGTATAATACAGGTGGACTATTCATTTTGTCGCAATAGGGAATATCCATTCTTTCATAAAATTTAAATCAATCAGTCAATCATTACGGGAATTATAAGAACATTAAACTGCGCAAGTCCTGGCCTTTGGGAATGCAGACGTATATATGACAATAGGTATATGTACTTGGATAGTGACTGGAAAAAGAGATTCCACGTGTCACATGAGAAAGATTTTTTCTAGAAAGAAAAAATTAAGACATTTTTTTTTTTAGTGAACTACTTAGTTATATCGTTTTTAGGGTTGTTTTTTACGTACTTAAATAAGATTTTAAGAACACAGTAGACAAATCATGAATATTCCCTATTGGCAAATACTCATACATATAATTTAAATGAGTAATGACATGAATAACTTCTTTAAATACACATTAATATTAAACTTTAAACGATCATTAATTTACTTGATTGACTCTATAAACTCTATGCACTGAAAATAACTGATTAGTTGCTCATTGGCTTGGACCGCTCACTACTAAAGATAAAATATTACGTCCCGAGTAATCTATATCATTCGGTAACTTACGTATTAAAAATACTTTAATCCGCCTTCTACCAGATTCCGTGTAAAATTACTCAAAACTCAGTTTTATCTATACTTAAAGTCACGAAGCAACGTTTCGAGCCGAAACCGACCTTTTACAGTTAAAACTGTCATAATAGGTCGGTTTACTGACCTTGAAATAAAAAACAAGAAAGACCCACATTTAAAACATACGTTCAGCACGTGTCATCCGCCGTGTCTGTTAGCTATTCCAAAACAAGGGCCGCATCAAATGGTGTGGTTGATTCGGCAGTGATGGCGTAGGTCAGAAAAGACGACTCGCTTTCCCGTCGTGTGGAGTCGCGCCGCGCAGCCGCGCGCGCAGAGCCAGCGCCGCTTGTCGCGGTAGCGCGCGTCCAGCCGGTACCAGTGGCCCGCCATCTTGAGGAGCTCGCCGGCGCCCCCAGACACTGACAAACACCACAAGCGCATTTAACCAAATATATGGGTATAGTCCCTTTGCTAATATACTGAGAGGTCTGTGCTCAGCAGTGGGACGTAATAAGGTTGGATGATTATGACGATATACTCCACCTCTGTGTAATGTATTCTAGCTTAAGGTCTTAGCAATAAATCATATTTGAATCTTCTCAGTTGTTTCCCTAAGCCCTAAGGTCATTCGCATCATACAGATCTATGTAGGTGTACGGGAAAGGTAGATTTATTGGCTTAACGTAACCGTCGTTTAGTTCAAACAGCGGATTTGATGACGAGTCGGTCTTAAAAGGCAATAATTGAATATGATATACATACTTAACTTTAGTATTTGAAAGAAAAAAATCGAATCTTTAATTTTTTTCTCGATAGAGCGGTATCCACATCAACCGATGTGCGCCCGCAAGATCCCATAGACAATAATTTGTCATAACAAAGTCTCTGGGAAATACACGAAGACTTGTTATGACAAAGTTCTGAAATGGTTTACAGCTCAAATACTTGGTTGACAGCATGCCACGCATAAATGCACGTAGTCACGTAGGGGCGTCCGCAAATTAGTTTTAAGGAAAACATTAGATACAGAAAATCATGAACGATACAAGATGCAGTAAAAATTAACGAGGTCAGTGACGGGAGTTAGGCACCATGTTGTCAAATTTTCATTAGCCATTGATACAGTCTTAGCACAACACATAGAAATAATTGAATGATGACAAGTAGCCACGCAGCATAATTTAATTAAAACTATTCTTTTAAATGATGTAGGTATCGTCGGTCAAAAAAACAAGTGAGAACTGTTGTTAACTGGTGCAGCACCTATGTAATTGGTTGAATTTGCATCTGTTTAAATCTTGCCATATCTATCGCAACGCGCTCGTCTGTCTCCCTCTATTGTATGATTATCGTCCACGCTTACCTACGATGTGTGACCGTTGCGGTACAACAGATATAGGAATGAAGCGTAGAGTAAAAAAACGTACACTGAATAAATATGTTTATGAAATTAAATAATGACTGTCACAAAAACTAGATTTACATATCACTTAAAAATAATAAATGAGATTTAGTAAATTATGTAATACAATTTTGTAAATAAGATCAACTTCTTTGGCATAAGATGAGTATACTACGAGAGTAATAGTTTAATTAAACGTAACACTAAAAGTAACCCTAATTTATTGCGATGACAAGAAAAGCAAGTCAAAACAACTGCCGTGATTTTCGTAATAGCTGGACGTCACTAAACGCCACTAAAAATAAATATACGTTTGGACAAGGACAAAAACATGTATGCAAGAGAACTATACATTCGTTTATCTCCTGCAAATAAACAATAAATCGACAAAAAAAATCTTATACAGGTATGTACGTAACATACAATAGTCGCGAGGGCAAAGCAATTTTATTAAAACAAGGATATTTTTACAAGTTTTAACTGGAAAAAGGGGGTCAAACATTAAATTGACTATATCTCCAAATTATATTTTTGCAGATAGCAGGTATTTGTAGTATAATAGGACGTTAATCAACTTAATTATATTAACCATCATGCAATGAAACGGGACTAAAGTAAATGTGAGATGCGCTTGCTAGTGAGATTGAACCTCGACAGTCGGTTTGACTTGCCGCCGCCATTTCAATAATGAAAGTCGCGGGAATGTACCCAGAAATATGTAATACATCTACGCAGATGCCAACTGTCATCGTTACAGCTACTTCAACTCGCATCGCGCTACCATACAACAGTGTCAAGTATATCATACACTTTGAAATACATATTCATAAGACTCTAATATAAAAACTATCGCTCATATTCATATTATTAATATTCATAAGCTGATACATGTCAGTATTTTCTTCGACTACGCTACCTACGCTACGGCTACGCTAAGTACACGTCATAAATATTGGAGTTCTCCGTAACATCGTCGATCAGTCAATCCGCAATCTACGCCGCGGTCAATAAATAGAATTTTATAAAAAGCTTCAACAAGACGGCTACGCTATACTTAAAGCTATACAGTTTGTATACATAATTTCTAAACTGGTAAGAGAATATTGCACGTCCGCGACACCAATGAGTATAACTATTATACTCATTGATTCGCTGCTAAGTCATAATATATTTATTAGCCGCTTAAGGCATTGGTACAAGGCGACCTTAAAGCGTTGTGGAAGGACGCCCGCTAGCAGGCGTCCCCCGGCACCGCCGCCACCGCTAGCGCGCCGGCACCCTACTAGCTACGTAGTACTTGTATCCCATGGTGGCCTAGTGCCAAAACGATCGAACGAAACGGTTCCAACCATACCTATCATTGTAAAATATAACGCATTATCTCCTTTCATCCGAATCTTAGGAACTACGGAAAATTTGATTGGAAGATATCCGTCCGATTGCCACGACTTTGAACCATCGCAGTCGCAATATAAATAATTTAAGGATCACTTAACTCTAGTAACAAAAATGTACCTTTGGCATAATTAACAATTTAAATTATCAGTCTAAATGTATGTAAATTTTGACACAAAAAATATTTAAAAACAAGAATACTCAATGTAGGTAATGTTAAATATTTTTTTAGTGGAAAACAACACAAGACAAACACCCTTGAGAGTAGCAGCAGGCTTGTATTGTTCCCACTAGTGGTGGGCTACCGTGGTAGCTATGCGACGCTCCTGGCGCGCGGTCACTGCCGGGACTCGAGCAGGCCGCGCACCAGGAGGTCGCGCCAAGCCTAGAGCAGCATGGCGGCGGGCGGCGCGGGCGGCACCAGCGGCGCCGGCGACGCCAGCGCGCCCAGCGCCGCCGCCGGCCGCGGCGCGCTAGCTACTATCTTGTACTTGCCCATCGGATCCACTTCGAACTTCCTCGAATCATGCTTAGAAGGATTATAGGTCGGAGGATGGTTGTGCGATCCCCTGAAGTAAACCAGTCTTCCGTCTCTGAGGCATAACGCTACTTGGCACCTCTCGGCTTTCTGGTAGGACCGCGCGCAGCGCCAGGTGACGCGGCGAGGGTGCGAGCCGCCGTCCTCGTAAAATATGTGCCCCTCCGCGACCAGGTGGAGGCCGCCGCGCGCCGACCGAATGTAGAACCAGCCTGGACCAATACACACATTTTAACTAAGATTTACAGACCGCGCGCCACTACTTGGTATGAGACCATGCTTTATTAGTCTTAGAAAATGTGAACCGGTTTGTAAATAAAACCTCAAGAACACATTTCATACATTTTAATCACCAGGTATTAATCACGATACCGACCTACCTTTAAATCTTTGTCAGATACCGGAACTCAATAAAATTGCGAACATGCTCTTCTGCTTTCATGTATACTCGCTCCTTTGACATTTTTTATTGATTGATACCATAATATTTTATTAATTTCCATATGCATTTGACACTAGACACTTTATTCCCAGAAACGGAAACTGCTCTCAATTGTCACTTACAATAAATCTAGTTGGTTGATCTTCTAGATTAGCTAAATAAAAAATCTACGTGGTTTCTTACAAACGCATATTTTTCTCCAAACTACCTTTTTCCATAACTTTTTTTTAATGGTAGATTCAAAACTTCTTGCAAAGTGCAACGAAGTATGCTCTATTTCGGATTGATATCTGTACAGTACAGTCGGCAGGTCCTTGATGCTTTTAGGACATGGCTCTCCAAAACACACAGTAAAATGTAGTGAATAAAAGTCAATGAGTTACATCAGCGCAATATAATCACTTCTTTGTACCTATACACAAGTCTCCAGCTACCGTACTCACTACACAGCATAAACATCCTCCGATCGACTGACGCTTAGAGCTACCGATATTCCATAGTACTTTCAGGACTAAACAATAAAATAATATCTTATCACAATACACAAAATAATACTTCAAATATAATACTTTAAAGGTTAATTCAAATCGTATACATCTTTTTACCTAACTATAAAATAATTGGTATAAAATATCATGTAGATCATGGTAAACTGGCTCATTGCGGTCAACACATTAACTGTGAAATAAAATGCGTATCTTAATTAGAACGCTCGAATTAAAAACATAAATCTGTAAAATAAGTACTCACGTAAAAATATAAACGTTTCAAAAAATTAAACTAAGAATAATAAATCTCACTAAAAAAACTTACAACTAGAACGTATACAATGAGTATTATTATTAAGTCGAGTTCAATAAATGCAGATTTCTACGTTAACAAGTCGTTAGATTACCGCCCTACTCGCGTATACAATGCGTGAATCCTTGAACGTCTCTCTGACAAGCACACCCTCTCAGCCACAGCATTCGTCTATTTGCAATCAAACCAACCCGTGGGAGACGTCGCTCCACCAACATTCTATTTACTTTACCATATTCGAATAAAATTGTAAAAAAAATAATGTATAAAAATACTTAGGATATCATAAGAGAACTATCACTTTGTACAGTAAACTACAACTAGGACCGCCGTGTTCGGAAGATCAGAACTGAGACAGACTACTCGAGAGCAAGCTTATCCATTGCGCACGGGCAGCGCGCGGTCGCGGTGCCCGCTGCTCTGCGGACAGCCGAGGCTTTCGTACTCCCCTGCGACAATTCACTGGGGTATATTATAAGCAGCTATTTATTTGGGGAAAATACAAACAAGAAATAAGGCTGGTATTAGACGCCAAATTGCTAAAGGGCATATGTTCTGCATTTGAGTATCCTGCATCCATAGTCCATAGAATAAAAAGTGACTTTTTTCATTCTTGAGATATTTATAAGATATATATCCCTGTGAATTATAGCACAGAGGGTCTGTTACACCCTGTCGACTACAATATCACACAATATTGTCAGAGCACTGCTTCCCAGTGTTACGAGTAAGTCAATGGAACTGCTTCTCTCTAGAAATAAGTCTCAAGTTAAAGGTCACGACGATCTAAATCTAACCTATAAAAGATTCGTATACTTTACACAGCGCAAATATCTACCATTAAAATGTACTCAGTTAAATATATAGGTAAACATATTTTGTCTCTTTGGAGAATATTATTAAGACGGTTATAAATAAATAAAAAGCAAACTAAAGTTTGCAACAATGTCGATTGTTCGTATACTTGATGTCGTTAAATCTACAGTTAAAATACTGAAAATCGACCACCGGCTTAAGGCACGAGAGCAAGATATCTCAACCCCACTTAGCATTACTTCCCACATTAAAAATCGTTGATCGTCGACCGAGAGTGAATTCATAGTTGCCATCAAAGTTGCGTCCCCAAATCGCGATCTGTGCCAAGAACTAACATTTATTGCAAGCCAGCGGTCGTCGCGTAAACGTATATAAAATTGACTCATCAATTTTCTTTCTATAAATACTGGGTGTTTATAAAACGTTGATCCAATACTTGAATCTACAAACACATGTAATAGCAAACCAGCATATAAAGTTCATGTCTTAGGGTGGTTGCTAACCCATACAACACGAGATTAAAATTTATGAAAACGTCGTCTGTCACAGATTCCGAAAAATAATACGACGAATAATACGGCTGCGGAAAATGTTAACCCCTTACTTACGATCGAGTTGTACTATTTTGCCCTGAATACCCATTAAAGTAGAAAGTAATTGAACTAATTGTCAGGGAAAGCAACCACCTCAGTTCGCCTCAGCATGGCCAAGAGAGATCCCGTTGGTGCGTGGTTAGAACATGGGCCGGAGCGGGGTGGCGCGCACGCCGCACGTGTGCGCGCTGTTCATCTGCACGACGCGCAGCCCGAAGGTGTGCACGGCGGCGCGGCAGCGCGGGTTGCGCGAGCAGCGCCACCACACCTTGCCGCTCGCCGCGCGCCCGTTGAAGCAGAACCGGTGCGCGCCGACCTCAATGGCCGGCTTCCCCCGCTTGCTCAGGCAGTACCGGAACTGCCCCGGGAAGCAGGGGAAGGGAAACGGCAGCCCCAGGGTCGGCGTCGCCGGCGCCACCGCATCGTTTACTGCAACTGAACGCGAACTGTTAACACCCGCTATCCGACGCGTATTCCGTTTAAAATGAAGACCACAATTCTAACTCTCGGAATAAAACACAGACGCATTTGTAAAATTTTCTTATTATGACATAATTTCTCAAAAATAGTACTCTCCAGGCAACAATTCTATTAAATCTTATTAAAATTACGAACGTCATTCAATTTCCACACATTTAATTGTATGTATATAACATACCTCTATTGGCATTTTTTTAACCACTTGTATTGTACACTTTTTGTAGCTAAGCGGAGGTGAAATATCAGTAAAGATTGGTCTATATACTTATCTCTTGATAACACCATCAAATCAATAGAAAATGTTGAATGAGTGAATGTATAATGCACAATTACAGTCACTGTTTGAGTACCAATCTCGTTTAAGGAAATACCCACTTATTTCAGTCGGCATAGTCAACGCTGCGATAGATTCACTCTTGTATCCACACAAAATCTTGTATAAAAATCGATAGGTACCCCCTGCTTGGCCTGATGACGCAAGTGCTAATATTATTACACCAATCAACGTTAGCAAAATTTTCATTAGCCCTAATGTCATTTTACCAAAGTCATTTTTTCAAAGTTTTTCGGACTAACAACAGGGATCATAAAAATCGTATCTACTATTCTCTCAGTGACGCTGTATGCAGTACGCACTTTATACCCGCTGTGCTATCGTTGAACATCTTTTTAACATAAGCTTTATGCATATTAAAAAAAAACATACAGTCGATTACAGAGCAGTGCAAAAAATATGTACATGTTTTTGGAAAATTCTCTATATTTCAATGTCTGTGAATCGGCTGTACCTAACCTAACAAATTTATGCTCTACATTCACTCTTACACTACACTGACTTGTCTCAATCTGTATGATTGTTACACAAAAAGCAAACAATTTTTCCTTAAATTTAAACTTATTGCACCAAACTATAAAATAACGTCTGACTAATTGACATGTTTTTTTAACTCTATCAAAGGGAAAGTTTTTTAAGTCATCGTTAAGTAAGGGAAACGTCCCTGTGCTAGACACTGACTCAATACTTGGCAATTGACCTTATGTCATAGTAAGACAGGTGGGCTTACTGGGCGTTGAGGCGTCGAGCATTGGTACTTTTACCTTGTGTTCTATTACAATATTGCCAAATCATTCCTGTAATGGTCAAAGAATAACAAATATCACAACAAACAAATTAAAAAAACATGCTAGGATTAAATCGTTAATTTAAAATAAAAACATTTTCGATGTCTACCAGCGAAAGTCAAACGCTACGACTAGATCTAAAATGTACTAACAAATAAGACCGAGTGACGTGAGATCTCACTAATCCAACATTTTGAACTAAGTCAGTCAGAAAAGAACTAAAAGCCGCGGTTTAATTTTGCCGACTATCTATCAAATAACATAAATCAAATTTATGAAGAAAAAAAAGAAAGCATCACTATACTGTCTGATCGGTAGCACTCACTTTGGCCCCTAGGAAAATTAAAACAAAGACATAATCTATCTACGCATGGTCACCACAGAGCGGGCACACTTTCAAAACAAATTAAAAAGACGGTAAAACACCTTAATCGCTTTTGCCCCAGCCGGCTTAGCACAGCAAGGCGAGACTAGAGATACGCGCGAGATAGTGTACATCTGTCACTGTCTAATTAGAGACATCAGAAAATGACGGGTAACTATCCCGCGCGCAATGCGACTAGAGCGTGTTGCCGTGCTAAACTTACTTGAGGCTACTCTGAAAGCTAAGAGAAAAAGGTATTAAGGAAAGCTTTAAGATGCGGCAAGGATCGTTGGCGATGCCTCTGCTTCCTCTTCTTGACGTCGTGGAGGTGTTCGTAGCCCATGGCGACGATGCGGCCGGCGAGCGTGACGGCGTAGCAGCGGCAGCCCGTGTCGGACTTGATGCAGAGCCACGTGGCGCGCGCGCCGACCGGCCGCCCGCAGCGCCGGAAGCGCTCGCCGTCGATCACCAGCACCGGGTTGCCGTACCGAGACCTGCTCCAGTGCACTGAAACACAATGTCCGTCTTCTACGCGATCTATTACACTACGCTCCCCTGACATTTATAAATAAATCCTCTTTTTTACAAGGTCAAGGTCAAAGCAAAAGAGATAAATAAAAATAAAACTTATTAAGAAAATATTTCTTGGTAGTTCATAGTACAAAATAGTGTATATTACTTATATTTATCAGTTTCCTAATTGCTAGTCTTGTAGAACACATGGTTTCAAATTCATGACAAGGCCAGAAAGTCATATGACTCAATATGCTGTCAAATCACAAATACAAAAAAACAATCTGAATTTCCAACACCAGGGCGGCCATGATTGATTTCATTCGCCTTAACCTCTAGTAAATAATGTAGTTTTTTATAAGTTTACATTGTTTTGTGCGAGTTAATCTTCCAATAGACTTCCACGTGTCGGCACTAGAGTAGGTTACATTCTCGTATTTTTTGCGACTGGCTTTTTATTTGTAAAGCATGAGGCAGTGTTGCGAATGAAAAATAAATATCAAACATTTGATACATTCCCTAGTAGCGAGAGATAGTTTTAGAGAAGATTAAAAAAATTAAAAAATACCTTAAAACTTAAAATTAAAAAATACAGGCTAAAAATGTTAAATTAAATTAGTTGTCATCTTTGTCGATAGTTATCATTATGACACGGTAAGTTAAAGCATTATATCGTGGACAACGTAATGAGATTCTTACATCAGAGTCACGATTTTAAAACATCTCGTGCGAGTGCGTGTTACAAACGTAAAGTTAAATCGGTTTACTCACAACAAACTAATCTAATAACTAATCTTCCTTCGAATACTGCAAATTACCAAACATAATACTAACACTATTATTAATAAGAGGTAATAGAAACTAATAATAATACTCCAAACTAAAGCTGTTGTTGTGACAGAAAAAACATGTTTCAAACAGATAAACATCCAGATAGCTCGTGATTGTCATTCAGTTTTCAGCGTCAGTCAGCAGTCAGTCAGTCCATCAGCATTCAGTGTCAGTCAAGTCATTGACTCTCACCAAATAGAAAACATACTTGGGGGTATATCAACTTACACTAAAAATTAAATGGGAATGCACGTTTCAAATCTAAGTAGAATGAATTCGAATGTCAGTTATATCACAGCCACAAAGTTAGTGATCTCACAGAATTTCCTCCCAGAGCAGAGGAACAGTCCCAATTTCTATCAAAAATGGGATGGTCTCGCAATAGCTTGCTGGTGTATCTTAGCCTACACTTAATAAATGGCCGTTTTGGAGGCTTTGATTTTGACGGCGTCATGCCAGGCGCCGACCGGCTGGCTCGAAGGCTTCTCGATGGGCGCAGGCGAGTCGAAGTTCTCCGGCGTGAAGTTGGGCGAGTGGTTGTGCTCCCCCTTGATCCGTATGAAGCGGCCGTCCATGGTCGTCTGGACTCTGCACAGGCAACCCTTGGTGTCCTTGTCGCGGCACGCCCAGTTTAACTTCTCTCGATAATGATTGTTCACCCAAAACTTATTGTTGCGGAATATCAGCACCGACTTGCCCGCTCGCGATGGTAAGAAAAAGGCCTCTGAAAAACAAGAACCGGTTTAGTAACTTGTGTTGTGTTCGAAGTCTTAGAAAATACTTAATAATACCTATCAAAATAAAAAATAAAACAACGTTTTTTTTAGTTAAAAATAATGTGTATGATATGAAAATAAGATTAAGTTATGACATGTAAAATAACAAACAAGTAAGAATGATTGGGAATTACAATTGAATCATCTTTTTGGTCGTTTTTTGATAGAACCTTGGCTTCTCATGGTTGTGTTCGTTGTGGTACTTGATGACTTCGCCGCGCTTGTTGGTCCTGGCGGTGGCGTGGCACTGCTTTTTGCGCCGCGAGCACACCCAGTAAGTAGCTGCGGTCTCTACGAAGGAAAACCCCTCCAGCACGAGGTGCTTTTTACCACGACCGGTCGGAATGTACGCCGCAGTTATTTTACCTAAAAGCGACACGGTGGTATTTATCGAACTATTGCTACATCGCTCATTGGAGTATAATATAGCTTCAAAGTATTTATTTAAACATTAAGAAAGCACCTGTTCTACTTCCAATAACGAGGAAATAATAAGACTTTTCCCCAACTTCGTTTTATATCAAAATATTTTTTCTATAAATTGATAAAAAAGTACACCGTCTTCTATAACAACTGCTCTGCTACCAGTGTAAATTAATCTACAGTTTTCTGAACAAGAAATAGATACATCCACTACCGATTTATAACATCAATCAACATCCGATGGACAAGGGTACCTAAAACATCGGCGCTTGCTTACAAAATTGAGTTTTTCAGCAAATCTATTCGTGATTATGCTTATCATAGAGCACTACGACACCATTATCTACAGAGTACAAGAGGTCGCACAGTGCGTGCGCCTGCCGGAGGGCTCGTGATTCGTCTCAAAAATATAATTTCTGAAAATAATTAATTCGTTCTGTTTCGCCCTTTTGCTGAAGCGACAGCCTGGCCAGCCTCGGGCGACTCTAGACCGAGGATCATGCAAAAAAGAAGTAACACGTCTTGCGCTACCTGCCAAGCTTCGAGCTATGACTGAATGGCTTTAGAAATACTTGCATATGTAGTTAAAAAAAACATTCAAGCTTTAACCTACCTAATTAAAACTATAAACACATTTTGGTATTATTGGATAGTTATAGTTATTGTAACTTGCATAGATAATGACGACCTATGATTCATTCATACTCATTCACGAAATACTAGTATCGTTGACGTAAGAGGAATTTTAAATAGATACCTATTTCAAGATATACGTTTAACCTCGTGTTTGATTAAGTAGAGCATTGTAAAGAAAAAATAGGCCACTATCGATTTAAACATAAACTTTAATTAACCTTAAGGAATAATACTCTTGATAAAATGTAACGATGTCTTTTAAATTTAACCATATAAAAGGTATCAAAATTTCATTTTCAAATGCTACACCTACGTAAAGTTTGTAAATTTAAGAAGGAATGTTTCAGTACATCAATTTAAACAATTGACAATGGTCCCATTGTTAACAATAAAGGCACTTTTTTCTTAATTTGTAAATCTAATACCTACCAACATGGAATAAATACACTTATCAGTAGAGTTCGTAACAATAAGATAAGTACACAATAAAAGTCATTAATAAAATTGTAATGTTATAAAACTAGAAGTGTATAAGTATATATAAATAGTCGTACACTTGAAAACAATATCGGTGCGAGAATCAGTACATTATAATATTAGTTTTTTCAATAAACTTCCGAAACTGTACATCACAAATCACTTTAAATTGCAAATTACTACAAGGTTTGAATCCACTCAGGAATAATTTACAATAATACAGAAAATTACGATGAATTTAACAGGACCTACATGAGATACCCAGCCTTCAAAGCCACTGTTGGTCGCTTTGCATTGAGATCAATTTGGCGATACAGGGAATAAGGCGTGACGGTTATCCATGTATGTATATGCATACTCTACTGAAACTAGATTAAATAATTATGTATTATCATTGCATAATACATGTTTTGTTAAACTGAAGAGAAATGGAATCAAACCTCAATTGCCACACAAAAGGAAAATAAAAATCGCAAAATTATACTTAGTACATATTTCGATAAAATTTCTTTGCAAATACTATATTGTGTATCGAAATATTAATTTGTCACTTCATCTCAATATTCTAAGCTACAAACTAGCGATTACTTGTCTACATTGCTTCTATCATAACTCTAATCTAAATAATGATATTATTCACATTAACAAATAGGTATAGAACACAATCATTTCGTATTCAAACACGCTAATACAAAATTACGTTGTAATTTCGGCGATGATACAATAAACATTGTATGTTCCATTACAATCTGGTAGACAATCTAAGTACCTGAACGAAGAAGAAGAGGCATTTCATATCGTCACTAATTGGCACCAAAGCTTAGTAACGGTACTTACTTCAATTCATTTAATAATTTTAGTCATGTTCTATAGTTACCACATCAACGGTGCAGATATTTGAAAATACAAGCGTTACTATCCTGAGCTCTGCCGGCTTAACAAGGCAAGGCGCGAGTAGAGTCGCGCGCGAGATGGACTCTACACGCACGTTGCCGTGCTAAGGTTACTAGGGTCATAGAACCCTGTAGGTAGGTTGTGGATATTAATGCTTGAATCACATTTCGAAGAGTGCGAATTGTGTTGATGTGGGCAAGTCAGACGTTAATGGGAGCGTCCACGATGGGCTTAACACGGCAAGGCACGAGTAGAGTCGCGCGCGAGATGGACTCTATACGCGCGTTGCCCTGCTAAGGTCACTAGGGCCATAGAACCCTGTGTAGGTTGTGGGTTGTGGATATTAACGCCTTAATTACATTTCGAAAAGAGTGGGAATTGTGGTGATGGGGGTTAGTCAGTCGTTGATGGAAGCGTCCATGATGGGCATGGCGTCGAGGCAGACGCCGATGGGCGTAGCGGCGTCAGCGGTCTTGCGGCCGGGCCGGCGGGCCGGCAGCCCCCCGGCTCGCGGCGGGTGGTTGTGCATGCCTTTGACTGCCACCACGCTCGACCCCAGCATATGGATCCGCGCCTTGCAGTTGGTCTTCTTCGACGTGCAGCGCCATATAACCTTGTCGCGCAACTTGGACTCCTCGCAGAAAGGGAACGTGTTCACCATCATTATTATCTTCCCTCGCCGAGACTTCAGGAATTTTATGCCTGCGGAAACATCCACCGGTTATAACGTATAAAACATAGATACATTTATCTACCGAAAACCCTCAACCACCATTAATGTAACAAAGAGGAATAATAAAACGAATATAATTTCAATATTTTTAATATTTGCAAGGGACTTAAGATAACGAGATGAAATAAAACTAGCGGTTATTGATAAGTACAATTTAATATGATTCCATAAAATACCCCATACACGAACAAAAATCTTATTACATAATGGTAGGTATGAAATTACACTATTTGTAGTAATTGTAGACATTACGAGTAGTTAACAGTAAAAATGAGGTAGTTAGGTAGATAATTTTCGATATTACGAAGGTACAGTCAGCAGAGTCCGCGCGGGAAGCCGTGGCGCGTGCCGAGTGCCAACAACAAACACGTTTACCATACACTTACGAGATTCATAAATTATTTAACAACATGAGCAATTCAACACACCACAATCTCCAATCAGACCAAAATTTTATAGAAAAAATTACATCACATCGATTCACAAATATTAAGTTGATTAGTTAGTTGGAAAACGTGAATGTTAATAATTTAATTATTATGATAGGTACACCTAGCTACTTCAAGAGCGCTGCCGCGGCGCGCCGGGCCGCGCGACGCCAAGCCATAGGCGGCGGTCGCCGGAACACCGCGCTGCTAATTGGACGTAGTTTAGGGAAAAGGATCCAACCCACAAGTCACTCGTAATTGAAGTGACATAAGTCACATACATGTTTGACGCCTATAGATCATTTTACTTCGAAGGGTTATGCAAGTTGGATCCTTTCTGCTAAACTACGTCCAATTTTGACTTCTAATTCAAACGTTCATTTGATCTGATTCGAATCAGTAAACCACACACTTAAATTTAGTGAAAGTGTCAACTAAAGGTCATATCATTTAAATAATTGACGAATATTAGGTAGTTACCAAAAAGCGCAGCGACGTATACCTAATGTTAATCTTTTAATTAATCCTAATTAGAGTCTAGATCTATACCTATTTATGTAATACAAACTGTCGCCACGGCTTCATTATAAACGAGTCACCTATAGTATTTGGTCTAGTTTATTATTATGTTTACCAATGGTCTTGCGTACGGACCACTCCCGAAACAGTATAAAATCGTATCCAAAGTCATTTTTCACAATTCAATAAATCAAGCGTTCGGTTAAAATAAACACATAAACATCCCTAAACTTCCATTTATGTTTTGGTAAAATTCAAAAGCCAGTGCTATTTACGCTTAGATCGCTCCATAAGAACAACATTTTATAATCAAGTGCAGTTAAATAAAACCTTAACAAAACTAAATGAAGCTGGTAAAAAAATATCGTGATTTATTTTGGTAGTGCCAAATGATCTTAAATTGCTTTAAAATTAGAGTTTGTTTGTGAGGAGTCAATTAAACAAACGTAAAAATAAAGAGAGTGATCCGCACGTGCCTAAATGCAGGTACACTAGAGTGGACGACCTGGTTCCGTCATGGGACTGCAGCTGCACAACTCCGGCCTAGCAGGTTTCAGGACAAACGGTAGGACCCTGTCCTCAAAAAACAGTACGTCACAAGACGTTGACTGGGATTTAGTTTAAATTGATTTAAAATCAAGATACATCGCTAATAATAACAAGCAGCATAAACATTTCTGCCTTGGTGTGCATTGAAGTTAAGAAATTGTATCGTAGTCCACACGTGTGGCACGCCTCGCAACAAATTCGTTTCTCCTAAAACCTACTGGAGCGGTGTTCGCAGTCCGCATGGTCACGCTCCATAGCGAAATCATCTTATAGTCTAAAGTACTTCCTAGATAATTTATTAATTTTATTCACAAATTAAGACCCTATAGCAACTAAGTCATCTAAATAACAATAGAAAATAGTAAAAATTTGTACTTGAATCGGAGTCGTAGACAAAAGTGGTCATAACCCTATTGATTAATTAATTCGACGAGTAACAAATTATTTCTTCAAAAACAATCAATAAAATATATTCAGACAACAGTTACAAAAAGAGTCTAATATAATATATGAATGCAGCCTGCGCCCTGCCCGGCGGCTGTGCTCGCGCCGGCCGGCCCGCGCAGGCCGTCGCGCATAGAAGACCCTCGACGTCGCTGGTCGCGTCTAGAACGCGTCTCCCAGCGACGTTTCCTATCATCGAAAAGCTCGTGGTAAATTTTAAAATCTAATTTCGCACATAAGTTCTGAAAAACTCAGAGGTGCGAGCTCGGTCTGTGCACGCTCTCGCTTGCAGAGCGCCGTTCAAACCGACGAACTACCACGGCTGTTTGTTATATTAAGTCGTTAACAGCTAACGATCGAGTAGATACAAGTTAAAACTAAGTAAAGAGGTAGTTGAGTTTCAATAATAGGTAATGAAGGGCGCGCCGGACCCTGCGCGGCGAGGAACCCGCCCCGGCGCCCCCGCTAGCCTAGCTTAGCCTACCCTAACCTAAACACCTTACTCGAGTAAAGCTTCTGAGTATTCCATCATGTATATAAAAATTGTATAATTAAACTAATATACTGTATGACCCGTATAAAAAAGTGAAGAGGTAATTGATTGAGCTTAAGTACTTAAAATCGATCCATTAAGAGCACAATTGCATCGACGTACCGAGTGTCGAGCGAGCGCCGAGCGCCCCGAGGCGCGAACGTCGGCCCGGGCCAGCGGGCCCGGCCGAAATTCATTTGAGGCGGACGTCTAATTGTCTAAGTAGCAATAGCTTTTATCCTTATAAAAGTACGAAATTGTAAAGATTGAACTCTCAAAATAAATTAAGTTTCCTTAAATACATTCAGTCCAGGGACACAATATTGCTTACATCCGAACTGCGTGTATAAGTCGTAATCAGTCACCGACGCGTCGCGGGCGCGGCCGAGGCCGCGCGCCGCCAGTTCTGCGCACCTGTGCCGAGTTGCTAGCCTACCGGTGTGCTCCTACCCCGTGCTGCCACCAGTGATCCTGCCTGCCTGCTAACCAGCTTGCTAACCTGATACGTCCCTTCTGCCTAGCGCTGCACTACGTTTCCTTCTTCGACGATGATGCTCGGATCGATTGAGCCAACATTAAACGAAACGCTAAAAACGGCCATATTCTGGATAATAACCATCTACTGTTTAACTTCACATCCATACGAGCTGACACTTTACATTCAGAGTTCTTACACATTTAACATCCTTAGCTTTCCTATACGATTCGATAAATAGCCCACGCCTATGTTAAGGCCTCGAAGAGACCGCTTAACCTACCACGTCACGACAATTAAACCGTTCACTGATCTCCCCGGTACGAGCCTTCCGCGGTCGTACCTCCCAATCCAAAACACCACAACATAGCTTACGATATACCACGCATGACCTAAAATGACGTCTTACATACATCCATATAACCGATATTAAGTAACTCGACATTAGCCATCACTCCAACCTAAGCAAACGACACCTTATCCCCTTATATAATATAAATTATGCTAAATATAAATTATGCTAGATTTCGTGTGCCAAAACGCGTTTAGAAAAAGTTTCGTATTCTCGTTTCATCCTGAAGAGCGTCTCAAGTCTCTGCCAACAGGCCGAGAGTCGACGACGCCGCAACAGACAGCCTCCTTACCGCTTAAAATTATACACGTCTACATAATGCATCGTCCCGTGAGGACGGTCCGAATCAGTCCGAGAGTCTCGTTCGCGGGCAGGTCGGCGGAGATTCTGCCGACCGCGTCAATCGTGGAAGCCGTGTATAATTTTGATGGCGAGGCGGCCGTCGCCTAGTCCTCCTCGTTGCAGGGGGTGTCGACCAGCAGCGGCTTGGCGTTGGAGTTGTGCGGCGGGGGCGCGGGGAGCGCCAGCGCGGGCGGGGAGGCCTGGGCGGCGGCGGGCGCGCCGGCGTTGGCGGCCGCCGAGGCGTTGGCGCTGGCGGTGGCCGTGGCGTGCGCCGTGGCCGCGTACAGCGCCAGCGCGTGCTGCAGCTGCAGCAGCTGGTGGTGCGGGTCGATGGGCGCGGGCGCGCGGTGCCCGCTCTGGTGCGGCGTGCGGACCACGTAGCGCCCGTCGGCAAAGCGGCGCACGTTCGGCGGCGCGTGGTTGTGCGAATAACGCGAGCGCACGATGCGCTCGTGGCCCTCGGGGCCCTCCGTGTTCACGTCGGCCAGGCAGCGCGACGTGAGCCGCGACGAGCAGTACCACTGCTTGCGCCCGTGCGCCAGGTTGTTCTTCAGCCGGAACGTGTAGCCGCGGTGCAGCAGCAGCCGCCCCTTGCCCGCGCGGATGAACCGCGCTGCGCAATTAAAACAAGTCTTAATATTGGTCACGAAAACGTTTTCTTATTCGCTACCGAACATGCACTACGGAGGCAAGAGGTAAAACTGTACATTAACAGTTTGACCTTTTGCCTATTAGGTACTTATATTACTATGGTAACTTATATTACGATTATATTAAGGAGATGAAATAAAACAATCGATGAAATTGGTAAACTTTAATCATCCGAACGATTAAATAAAACGCATTGAGATTTGGCCTATTTATTTCACTTGCACGAATAACACACACAACTCGGTCTCATATTTGGATAGTTTCACTAATAAAACAATAAAAATATTCAGATTTTCTCTATGAGATAATACCACTAAATGAGCAATAAATATTTGGCACGCATATTTAAACCATTAAAATCATCATAATATATGACTGGAAACGGCTACCTACAAGCTTACCTACCTACAAAGAAGGAAGACGAAGTAAGTAACAATTTCTTTAACACATTCACGACCACGCCTAAAATCAAAACATCTGCGCGGAACCGAGCAGTCTATAGCTAGTACAAAATGAACCCGGCTCCCGGGTTCTCGGTATCTGAGTAATGTTTTGAAGAACCCGGGAGCCGGGTCCTTGGTTCTGAATGTGTTAACGTACCTACTTACAGCGGACTCGTCACAGTAGAAAAATGCTATCGTAAAAATAAATAAAGTGCATAGTAAAACATGACAAATCAACCTTTTTAAAGAGACTATCACTACTAATAATAATGAAAGATTATGTAGGTATAAATTTTAAATTAAAAAACAAAACCCTAATGCAAAAAAAAAACTTAAAAATTGTGATGCAAACAACAGAAGATCCAACTGCGATGAATAAAATATACACGTATAGGTAATATTCGCCCTAACCACCTACGTTTTTAATACTGTATTTGCTTTAGGAGCCGATACCGATACCGATATAATCTTTAAAAATAAAAATATGTTGGTATGTTACAACTAACACCGTACACCATAATTTAATATAACCTACTTGGCACCTATTATTACATCAGTAAATTGAGATCATTTAATTCACCTATGAGCTTTTGAAACTTAATGACTAGGTATCGCAAACATTTGCTCGATAATAAATAAATACCATTTCTCTCTATATTGACTAGAATCATCGATATTCATCTAAAAACTTAGTTTTCTTAAAAACGTTTGTTTGGCACTGAGATTAAATTTACTAACAATAAAATTTGAATAAATGTTACTTATTAATACAAAAATCAGGGTCTGAAAGTAGCTGTTCATTTTTATGGCATCGTCCACCACAATCACAATTACCTCTGGCATTCTACGTTTAGTAACTGAGAGGTCATGTTATTTTACAAAAGTAAAAAATAATATCGTTGGTTCTGATTTGGTACTTATCCTATCTTTTACTGTTCTGTATAAAACTAATTTACACTCGCGATGTAAAGTCGATCAAGAAATTGCTCTATTTAACACCCTAACCCTATAAATAACTTTAAGAGCGTTATATCCACACCACCGAGACCTATATTTACACAGGAAATAATTTTTACTTAGGAGGAAATGTTGCTAAAGACGGTAGAACATTTTCATAGACGACTCTACATGCGCACGCGTACGTAGAAATAGTCCTCCTACTTCGATATTTGCACCTGAGCTTTTCTTGCGGACACAAAACCAAAACAACATAACTTTGAGATCATCGCTCATCGAGCCGCGTCTTCATCAAATATTGCGCGGGAAAAGGATGACGGCTCTATAACGCAGCAACCGCGGTTGAAAGTACCAAAGTAGTTAGTATCTAACTATCCACGCGTTGGGGTCAAAATTGTCGAAGTCGAGGCGCGGCGGGCGCGGGAGCAATAACGGCGTAGGCGGCTCTCCGTGCGGCTTGGCGACGCGCCGGGCCGCGCGCGCCGCGTGGTTGTGCTCGCCCACCAGCTTGTGCAGGGTCCCCTTCTGCGTGTAGGCCTTGCAGCCGCAGCCGCCCATGGTGCACCGCCAGCGGACCACGCCGGAGCGCATGGTATGCGCCGCGTAGAAGCTCCGCCCGCGGACCCACAGCCGGGGCCTTCCTCCCGGCCCCACACACAGCCGCACGTATTTCTCTACCGAAACAAACAACACCTTACAGTCATTCAAACCCAGCCCGTTCCTTATTTTGCAAGTCAGTGACAATCTGCCCACATTTGTTCATGCAGTTTCAGACATGCGAACTCCCCTTGTTAGCACGGGTTAAATAAAGCAAAGAGTTAAGATAGTACACGATGTTAATCAGTTTTAAAACACTGCACACAAAATTATGTAAGTATCTATTGCCAGTAGGCCAGCGTCTTAGTGATATTTTTAGCGCTTTCATTCATTTGAAATTGTTGCGCGTTACGACTATTGTAATTATCATTATATCTAAGTATTGCTTTCAGTCCTGTTCAATCTTCTATCCGTAATTAATTTCACTCTCTTTCTCTCTTTCTTTGACTTTCTATCATAATTGTGCTTTCAGTAAAGATTTACTTCTAATTGAAATTACTTTATAAATAAAATTAATTAGAGCACATATAAAACTAATTTATGTACCTATATTGTTTATTGTGATCGACTAGATTTACACTAAGTACATTTAAACAGCTTAACATTGCTGTAAGAGTAAGCTCTTGAAATTTAAATAAATATGTGTAACTTTCAAACAAGCACAATCACGTATACCTATCATTATCGCTAAATATTCCTAGCTGACTAGAGAAACTGAAAACTCTCACACTTACATTTAGGGTAATTATAATTAAATATCTACTACGTACATACGATCTATTACGACAAATTTACAAAACGAGATTCAAGTAACGCTTGCCGTGAGGGCACCGGATACAATTACCTGCGGCTCTCTCCAAGTCGTGTCGTACTACGACATTCATAGTTCATTCAATAACATGCACCACTAACATGAATGGCTTTTCTCAATTAAGTTTTATCGCAGGTTTGACCTGCTTAAGTTAGGCAAGTAGTGTAAGGTTACGATGAGAACAGATACAATTTAGAGAACGTTCGTTAGGTAGGTATTAGGTAAATACGTTTTTTCGTTCTAACCCAAAAACGTTACATGCAAAACTCTTCGTTAATACATTTTGAACCAACTGTCAAAATGAAAATTTCCTTTCTAGTAAATCAGCAGTCAGTCGTTACGGCAAGTACAGCACTGACGACGCCACATGCACTAAATCATGAAATGATCTTGCTATTTTACGATGAACAAAGACATACGCTAAAAGTTAATACACTCCATAATTTCTACCTACAGGGTTGGGTTTGCTCAGAGTTTTCTACTCAAAGCACCCATTGCAGTTGCGCAGCAAATATAATTCACGTTATTTGTAACGTTAAAGGTCTATATTTTTCTAATTAATACTAACGGTGGGGAAAAAATGTTTCGAAATTTCATTCATACTAATTTTTTTTTTCAAAACTTAAGCGGATAATAAATTAAATACTACGCCAAATCAATTCGAATTTGTCGTTTACCTCAACGACGTTTCACTAGCAACGCCGCTATTCTGGTCACAAGTAAAAGTTTAAGACCACGTGATGCTGAAACGTCAAGGTAAAATCAATTTTATACTACTTTCAATATTTTTCTCTTAATTGAGCCTTCAAAGAACTAAACTTCAAAAACGTTTAAAAACTGTCTAAATCCGCGTTTTCTAAATTATGGGTAGCAAGTGTCGCGACCCACTATAATGGAATAAGATTACGCTCGCTTCTTTAAACGATTAATAATAAGCCTAGGTGTTTTACGACACGTCCCAATATTATTAAATCCATCGACGGTTTAGCTTACTGGAGGTACGAAAATGCACCTAACCATTAACTGTCATTTTCCTATCTCTAGTAAGAAAAAAATCGACAGCCTGACTATTTAGATCGGCCGTTACTATGACCCACATTGAAACAGAATGAAAAAGACACATCAAGACTGAGAAAAAGACGCGAGCGGCGATGCGCTGTGACAGATAAAAGATGGGGCGATGATTATTCATCGAGTATAGCCTTCGCCTGCGCAGCCAGGGCGGCGTTGGTGAGCGCGCGGTGCGCCACGGCGGCGCCCGCGGCCTGGGGCGGCTCGTGCGAGTGCACGTTGCTCAGCGCGAAGATGCGGTCGTGCAGCGTATGTGCGTACGCGCGGCACGTGCGCCGCGTGCATCGCCAGCGCACTTTATTCTTCTCGGGGAACACCTTCTCGGCGTAAAACGAGAAGCCCCCGAGCCTCATGTGCCTCCGCCCTCGATTCGATATCACGAACTCAACTGCAAAATACCATCACCGTAACTATATGATGCCGTGTGACGCTGAACACGCTACAGAACGGGTGCAGTTAGTATATTAGTTACGCATTAGATCAATACATGATACTTAATTAACTAACGTGCAATGATTTTGGCTAACATACAAGTGTTTGTTGGATATTGCTGCTACCCAGCGTCATGGAGGTGGAAAAGTGTTACACGCAGTGGCGTAGCTAGGGGGGGCGGCGGGGGCGGTCCGCCCCGGGTGTCACCCTCTGAGGGGTGACACCCGGCTGTAAACTTTAGTAGTCAATGAAAAATTATAAAAGGTAAAAAAAAACATTTTTTATTTTGGCCGTTTCTATCGAATTCTAGGGTTGGGGGGGGGGGTGCTTTCCTACAATATCCGCCCCGGGTGTCACCCATGCTAGCTACGCCACTGGTTACACGGACGTTAAGGTGTGTCTCACAGACCCGTTCACTGATGTCAAAATTATTCTATGAGTTTATTGTTTATTCGTGTTTAGTTTTTTTGGCATTTACATAGATAAATTAAACATAAATATCATACCATACTATGTTTCAAATTTAATAGATGTTTAAAAAAATACCGACAAAATTCAACATTTTTTTACTCTACTCCTTAAATGTAATTGTGTTATTAATTAACAACCAGGATCAATGCTTCAATCGCATTAATTTGTAAAAAAACTATAAATTTACTTTAAAAAAACAAATTCATCATTCCGAATCATAGTCTATGGTACACTCAGCACAGAAAGGTACTACATGTTCCAAACAAATATGTTTATTACAACTCTCGCAGATATACTTTGTCTTACGGTTTTTCTTGACTGGACACACTTCACATCTTTTGCGAATATCATTAGCCTTCTTTGCCGGAGGTTCCCCTGAAGATCCGCCAACAAATTTTTCAATTTTCTTTCGCCTCACCCGTGGAAGCACTGATACATTTTGGCGAAGACCTAGTTTTTGAACATTTATTATTAATTTTGTTGGCATTTTAATGGCACATGACATGTTTAACGACGAATAAAAAAATTAAAATGGCGCGAAATTGTTACACTGACTGCAGGGATGGGTCTCACGTACCTTATTCAATTTTGTGAACCTATAGCTCCCGCCTGCGGCTGTGCCACGATTAACGTTTTGCTCACGATGCAAACAAAGCGCAACTCAACAACTCCAGCTACAGAGAAGAGCGGCAATGTCGCACGGATTGTAACCGAACTAGAAGCTGTATAAGTGACGGGTCTCACAGACCCAACCCCCATGACACCGGGTTAAGACTAATCTTGAACAAAACAGTTCACACAGCACAGACTTAACTAAGCAAGTGCTGTCGATTTACCCACTCGGTCGGTTCCAGTTCGCAAAAGCTAACAGGAGGGAAGCGACCATGGTAACAGAATGATCGTGTAGAGTGGGTGCGATCGATTTGTTTATACTGGGTCCGCTTCCGAGCCTATTTCTTCGAATTTAATCGTGTTAAGTAAGAAAGCCCGACCCAGCTTTAGTCTTCTCACGCCGAGACGAAGCCTGCGCCCAGCAAGTGGGACATAAAATGAATTAATGCTACGCAAGGAAAAAAATACTGCGGTTTCAGAATTTATTGGTTAGCAATGATTTCGATGAGGCTTTCGACAGTTGCGTGCTGGTCCCGCGCCGGCGTCGGTTGCGAAGGCGGGTGGTTATGTTTGCGCAGCGCGGCGCGCAGGCGGCCGTGCGCGGTCACGGCGCGCGCCGGGCAGCCGCGCGCGCGCCCGCGGCACGACCAGTACACGCGCGCGCCGCGCCGCTTGCGCGCCACGAACCCGAATCCGTCCAGCACCAGCGACGGCGCGCCGCGACGCGTCACCGTGTAACGCACCTCCGCTGCGCAACAATACAACGGCACGACTCTCGTATCACACGAACACGCATTCTACGCAACATTAGGAACAAACGTCGACCCTGAGTAGCTTTTATTTGTCTATTTTAGGAATTATAGACGTACGGAAAATACAAGAACATTTCACATAGTAATAATCTGAGATGACTACTAGGTACTTGAGATCACAGGCACCATAACCATTGACCTCAAGAATTATTTATTCGCTGTGACAGATGCGAAAAAAAGATGTAAGGGTTCTTAAATTACTTTAATCAAGTCCTAAATTAACACTCTTAGCACAACTCAATCACAATTCTGCATTACCGCAAATTACAAAATTTACAAAAAACACTCTCGTGATGAAACACATCTTCTTTAACAGATTTTTCAATAGACAAGACTCGAACATGGAACAAGCTTGGATGGACCAAAGCTCTTTGTCAGTGACAAATATAAGTTATAGGTTGATTTTTGTATTATTTTATATAGGAAGCATTAAAATTTAATATCTTGAAATAATAATACTTGTGGTAAAAGATATAGATACTGTTGCTAGCAATTTAGGTATAATAAAAATTCATGCCCCAAATATAAAATTCTTTGGAATCAACATTTTTACACTGACAAATTCATACATAGGTATATCAAAGAACTGATTAATGACTTAAAAATAACAGATAATGATACATTGTACAAATTAAAACATAATTCATTCATTACTAGGAAAAAAAGATGTTTGATTTTACAGATAGTAAATAGCTAAATTATTGGTTGTAATGGTAAGGTCATTTAAACTGATGGACACGTGACCACTTCCCCTTGATCATATTTGCGCGTTATCTTATCCAAGTGATTCTCTAAATGGTTATGTACGGGGTTAGTGACTCGCAGAACATTATTCTTGGATGTGATTCTGGCTCGACACCGCTTTCCGTACTCCATGCATCTCCAGAATGTCCGACCACTACGTACACTATCAGTCACAAAAATGTAGGACTCGTGAATCAGCTGGAGATGGCCGCTTTTTGTTTGTATAAAATGCAGTTCACTTTTTATGTTGCTGTTTATTGATCCTAAAACTGAAAAAAGTGTTGTTGTTAATATAATAAAATTAAAAATAGTAACTACTTAACAAAACTTCTATCTATCGAACCAACTGATTCCTGACCCACCGCAGAACGTTGTCACGCTAAACGTCATAAACATTTCCTTTGTCAAACAATCCAATGTCACTATGACGTTTACTGTGAATAGGTTCTATGGTGGGTCAGGAATCAATTGGTTCGATGGTACATAGAGGATTTTACAAAAATAAAGTAATAGTAGGAAAAAACTTTTATTTCACAGAGCATATCTTTTTCACAGCACACAATTTCCTTAAATGCTTCACTCCTAACAGAAAAAAAAATTAAAACTTGTAATTTTTTTGAGTTTATGAAAAAAGTTAGCTAGCAAATGCATGCAAGTATTAATTGTATTGTATTTCGAGACAGTTGTAAGTAGGTACCTAAACAACTGTTTACCTGTGTCTTGAATTAATAATCTCTGTGAGAAATCTGTAAATCAATTCAATATTAATCTGATTTATGTTGAATTCCGATAAACTACAAGGTGCTAAAACAGAACACTTCATGTCTAATTAGCATTACTTAGCTATACATTAATGTTGCATAATTTTAAAAGTTTCCTAAAAATAAATGTAAAGCTGTTTATGAAGGAGTGAGAATATTTAACTAACTGCTAGAATTAGACTATTATTAGTCTTAAATGCATTTGTACAGTTCAATTCAGTATCATAATAAGACAGACACAACATGGACAACTGACAATTCTCAAAAGCATAGGAGCAGATATAGGAAAACAACTATTTAGACCTTATAAACTTAACATTAACAATATTTCAGGTGATCAAGCAATACCATAATGGATTACAATATTTATATTTACTAATACAATACAATAAAGAGTAAAATAGTCAATTTTATAAACAAAAAGACATTATCAAAAAAAGGCCCCTGCACTTCATTTCGGTTGTGCTCAATAATGGTCTTCATGGAACTCCATATCACAGAATAGTTAATAGTACTAAAAGTTCGGAAAGTCCATTTCAGAACACGTTTAATCGTAAAAATATCACTGTCTCTTTCCACTGTGCATACCATAGATAGACCTTTCACGAGGTCTCGCCGGCGGAGCGGGCCTGAACCGCGCAGTGGACCTCCCCTGTCCGTATTTCTTTATGAGAAATAATGGTAATGTTTTTCAATTCATATTACATTATAACAATACTGATCACAAAAGCCTTTTCTTCTTCCCAAATCCGTAAAAAACAGGCCATGGGTCAGACTTGAGGATGACGGGTTCCAAACCAGAGTGATAAAATACCCCAACCAAACATTCCCTTCACACAAATACGCGAAAAAGTGCTGCACACCCATTGAAATCATTGAAACATGTTTCTTGAACGATATCCCCCTTTAATTTTTAATATTAAACTTGTTGTTACAGTGGTAACAGAAATACATCCTCCACGAAAATTTGAACTGTCAAGCTTTAATGACCCATAACACACAGCCTAATGACAGACAGATGGATAGACATCAGTAATAGGGCCCCAATTTTACCCTTTGAGTTCAACTCTCTGTCTAATGCCCTAGGACAATTAATACAATTCCTTAGATGTTGACATAGGTACTTCCTTTAAGTATCATGGTGAACTTTCAGTAAAAAAGTAATGTCTAAAAAAATAATGTGAAGGTAGATCAGTTAAACCTCATGCAATAGTAATGATGACTGGGTTAACACATTCACAACCAAGCCTAAAAAAATCAAAACATCTGCGCGGAACCGAGTAGTCTATAGCTAGTACAAAACTAACCCGGCTACCGGGTTCTCGGTATCTCGCAAATGTTTTGAAGAACCCGGGAGCCAGGTCCTTGGTTCTGAATGTGTTAAAAACATGTCATTCTCTTTAGGCTGTCAGTCAGATATTGAAAGCATGAAGTCAAGCGAAATTCTCTAATAAATAAATAATAATAAATAAATCTATAATAAAATAAAATAAATAAACAATTAATAAATAAAATAAATTAAATCTAATAAATAAGTAATGTAAAAGGCAGTTTTTTTCCATAATTTCATTTTGAGTGGATAGCCCAGTGGTTAAAGACCCTAACTGTGCAGCTTAAGATCCCAGGTTTGTTTCCCAGTCAAGGTAGATGACAACCACCAAAGAAATGGAGCTAGGTGTTATTTTAAGCCCAATACCACACAGTATGTTTGTATGATGAATACAAAATGTTTGCTCACAAGTCTTGGATGTTTATTTACATATAAGTCAGTTTATCTATTGTCCTGTACTCATAGTGCAGTCATTAAATTGCTTAGTTTGGAACAAGGTGATTGGTGTAAATTGTCCACTGATATTACATACATACATACACACATACATAACATACATACATACAATCACGCTCTTTTTTCCAAATGGGGTAGGCAGTGCATACGAAACATGACACAGACAAAATCATGACCGTTTCACCCTGCATAGCCACTTCTAGCAAAAAATTTAGGTTTGAATATAGAAGGAAGAACTTATAACAGTGACAAGTGCACCTAAACCTAAAGCATACCTAATCCTATTTCCTTAGTCGCCTCTTGCGACATCCATGGAAGAAATGGAGAGGTGTTATTCCCGTGTGGTGCCGGGTTAGAATAGCACCACCCCCTTTCTTCCCGTGGGTGTCGTAAGAGTCGACTCTGGGAAAGGGTTAGTGTATTGTGGGCGATGGGCTAGCAACCTGTCACTGCGATATCACGTTTAACCATCTAATTACCCTGAAATTGCTAAACGTGGCACTGGATTTTTTAATTCATGTGCTCTGCCTACCCCTTTCGGGAATACAGGCGTGAGAATATGTATGTATGTATGTATGTTATTCTAACCCGACACCACACATGCATGATATTGCTATATTATTAAGTAAGTATATTTAATTTAATGAATGGCGCTCTGTTGTCTCTGCCTACCCCGCAGGGAATAAGGCGTGACGGTTATGTATGTATGTATGTATGTATATTTAATTCCATCTTAGGTAGGTTTTTACAATAATTATATAAACATTATAATAACCTAACCTAGGGTGCCGTCGGAAACGGGATAAGACCCAACGTTAGGGCTGCAAACCGAGGAACAAACATTCCAACAAGGAGTACCGCCTTTGGCATCAGACCCTTGAGCCAACCATCTAGCGAGACTCTTCTGAAATGTTGGTAGAGACTCTTCGCTATGATATTATTATTACTATCTGACCTATTGACAGGGTGTCATGGGCAAATAGGTATGTACTACAAAAGTTCACATTTTAAGATACCTGTAAAAGGCACCTGTGTGATGTCAGGTTTAGACCTGTGTGGTGTCAGGTTAAGAATAACACCTCTCTATTTCTTCCATGGATATCATAAGAGGCGACTAAGACTAACAAAGGCTAGCAACCTGTCACTGTATTATACCTGCTAACTTGAAACAATAAAAAATGCTGAAAGTCGCCACAATTTGTGTATGTAGCCTTATGTATGTATGTATAAAAGGCAAAATAAGTAAGAAATCATTACAAAAAAAAACAGCCAAGCATGAGTAAGAATTGTGCAGGAATAGTTCAATAATATAATTTATACATCAACATGTACTTAACAAAACTAATGGATTGAGATACAAAATTGAATTTCCCATGGTCCCGTTAGCTATCTCAATCAATCCACTGAGGAAGGCCACCCAAATGCAATAAAAAGTTTGTGATCACAAAAGGACATTGGTACATCACGCCGGTATTCCCAAACGGGGTAGGCAGTAACATGAAACGGTTTATAGACAAAACCATGACTATTTGACATTTCGTGGCCACTTCTAGTATATTTTATTTAGGTTTTAAGTTGGCAGGTATAATAGTGCGTGGGTGTCGTAAGAGTCGACTCTGGGAAAGGGTTAGTGTATTGTGGGCGATGGGCTAGCAACCTGTCACTGCAATATCACGTTTGACCATCTGGTTACCCTGAAATTGCTAAACGTGGCACTGGATTTTCGAATTCACGTGCTCTGCCTACCCCTCTTGGGAATACAGGCGTGAGTATATGTATGTATGTATGTATGTATAATAGTGACAGGTTACTAGCCTGTCTCTTAAAACATAAGTTAACCTGTTTCCTTAGTCGCTTCTTACGACAACCACGGATGAAATGGAGATGTGTATTCTAAACCCAACACCACACGGGAAACAAAAGGAAGTTCATGCAATGCAAATGTATAAAAATTTACTATTTGCGGATTTTTCGTTGCACTTGAGTAAGAAGACATGCTTCATGCCAATTTGTAATTGTAGGTAATTGTTAAGTGGCCTATAGGTTTTGGATCGCTTGAGAAATGTATAAGAAATGCAACTATTGGTTATATTATTTGTAGGCTTAGGTTTTAATTTTTCATAGCTTAAATGGATTTAATATCTCTGTTGTGTTGGGACTGAACAACAATTCTCCATTTCTTAGGAAACAGGTTTAAGTATGCTTTAGGCTACAGGCTACCAACTTGTCACTATTATACTACCTCTTTCATCTTTTAAACATAAAACTACAGTGAGACTCACTCATAGGGAACAAACGGATCTACTCACATTTTTTATATTGAGATTAGCTCGACATGTTTCGGACCAATCCGTGACCCATCATCTGGAGCTACGCGCCACTGCAGCGGTTAGACGCGCGGGTACATGTCAAGCTAATCTCGATATAAAAACGTAAGTAGATCCGTTTATTTCACTACCTCTTTCATCTGTTTTCAAACCTAAAACTATACTAAAGTGGCTGTGAAGCATGAAATAGTCATAATCTTGGTTTTGTCTATTTCACATTTCATGTGCTCTGCTTATCCCTTGGAAACAGGCGTGATTGTATGTATGTATGTATTTATGTAGAAGGATTAAACATAAATGTCAACAAATATTCCTGAAAAAAAAATTTACAGACAGACAATGAAGTGATCCTAAAAGGCTTTCTTTTTGCCTTTTGAGGTAAAGACCCCTAAAGAGAATCACCAATACCAATACCATGTAATTATTTATAATATATGTGATTTGAAAATAATTATTCATTAGAATTACCATTTGACATGCATGCAAATTTTTTTCTCTCCAGTCAATGACACAAATTGCCTAGTGGTGACCCTGACTAAAACCTGGGGACCTGGGGTTCAGGGTTTGATTCTCATTAGAGGCACAAACATTCATTTTATGATGGTTCAACTTTATTTTATATTATTCATGTATTTATCTGTATATTGGTTAAAATAGTGAAACCTTAACATGACATGTGCCTTGTTTTCATCAGAAGTAGGTCAGTTGATATTGCCTTATGACTCCTTAATATAATTAATGAAAACAATGCCTACATACATGCAGCTAAAATGTTATGGGTGAAGACTGAAACCTGGAAAGCATGTGAGGTGGTGCATCATCACAATTCTTCATGCATGTTATGTCAGTCAAGCATGTTGCTGCAATTTATTCTCAATCAGAGAAACCAAAACAAATTACTTGTAACAGTATACCTTATAATACATTACATTAAAAAATTGTGATACAATAGGGTGACGGCACCAGTTATGGACGGTTTAAGCTGACAAGCACCAGTAATGGACACTTCATTCATAATTTAAAGACCATAGAGTTGTGAATTGATTGTTGTAAAACAAATGACATTTCCTTAGTGGGTAGTAAATAAGAGTCATTGTCCATTACTGGTTCTATGTCCATTACTGGTGCGGTCACCCTAAAACCTAAATTTAAGTACTAAACCTGTTGGTTTGAATATTGATGATGTAACTCTGCTCTATTTAAGTCAGAATCAACAACATATTGATAAACACAAGAGCTCCCTTGGCCAAAGTAAAGTTTGTAATTTTGTTTTACCTCACTATTCCTGAATGTCGTATTTCTAACTGAACAATTACTGTTGGTGGGCAATGTTATGACACAAACTTATTCATGGGTTAAGGCCAAGATGATGTAAACTAATGACAAACTAAATTTGAAAAGTATCTTATCAATCACTTCTTTAATGAGATGCTATGAATGTACATATTTCAAATCATTAATTTATATGCAATAATTTCAAAGAATGTCATTTTCTCAAAATGCAAAGCTGGTGATGACACTGGTTTTAGATTTGGCAGACTAGAAGGGTCTGGATAAAACCCATTTAAAGCTCGTAAGTAGACTGAATAACTATAATACACTTGATATTAACAGTAGAAGTACTGAAAATCGGGTTAATTTGCCGAAGAAGTAAATACACAACCCCTGAAAAATTATAGGTTATGTTTACAAGCTACTAAAAGTGCGCGCAAAATACGAGGATAAAGCTAATCTCTGAGCTTATTTGTCATATAAACAGATCTGTAGCATAGTAAACTCTATTTAGGATCAGCAGGAATTGAAAAATAATAGTTAAATTCTAGTTGCAGAGACGACAACCTGCAGTCGTTTACATGTCTTGATTACTTACTTGTCGACTTTCTCCACACTTCGAATGCTGTAGTAAACAAACCGATAATAACAACAGCACATTTATCAGAAGAACATTTTCAGTATTCACCATACACACACTATATCACTTCAAAACATTAAATAATTTAAAACATTTGACGTAAACACGCTCAAGGCTGAAACGATAACGCGGGTCCAAAATATCAAACAATTTTCACGCACTGAAGTTTAATGCTCTGAATTTATCTTTAAATAACAATTAAACCGCAATATCATTCACAATTATTGGATAATTATATTAATATTTCCCGAATTAGTAAACAATCATCGAGTGACACAATTGCAACCATAGATCCCACGGCGTAAACGTCCACAGATAACACTACATATCACTGACGTTCCGCGGCACGCTTGGGACGTTTTTCAACAAGAGACGTACTTCTGTGTTAAAACTTTAATTATTATACAATTAATCAAACGTAACCAAAAAAAACTACAGAATATGTTTTTTATTCAGTCCATTGTCTTTGAGCAGCACCAATAGTAACAGTAATAACTGATAACTACGTTATTTTTAAAACTATGTTATTTTTGTTATCTTAAGAATTTTAAGAACTAAAATGTTTTCCTTTTTACTATTGCGATAAATAAGCAAAATTAAATTCTACGGGATCCAAAAATTTTAGTGTATGTTGGACATCCATTTTGGGTTCACTAAAGAAGAGTTGTCGTATTTCATGGAACACTCTGGCACACTGAGTAATTATTTGACCGGTGCATGATTTTTTTTTTCCTCATTTTGTTGAGTTAATTTCGTAGTAAACGAACAAAAGAAGTTGTACTCAGGCACTAAGGGTTTGCGCCATGATTCACATTTGAATTATATAGCCCTTTTAATATACGTATTCGAATGATAGAGAGCGCCATCTATGATCCAATAGTGGAACTACTTAATTCACTTTTCGCAGTAAGTGTCTCGAAAACTTTAAGTACTTTTGGGACTTAAGTCAAATTTCTATTAGGTAATTTAGGTATATGTAATAATTTTAGGTTTGTTCCTCACCAAATTTTGCAGTTAAAATGGAAAAGAAAATCTCAGGACCACATTTCAATTTATATACCAAAAAAAAACAATCTTACAATAATCTACTTTCATTTTATTTTTACTTACAAAATAGTTTAATTGTTTAACAATTTTATAATTTAAGTTACGTTAGATTCCTTTATTAAAAACGCAATTCCTTTCTTCTTTCATTTTGAAATACAAATAGGTAGGTACACCAAGATAATTGCTGTATAAAAATTGGTTTACTTTGACTTTTCGAAGCTAAAGAAAATTTTAAACTTTATTATTGTATGTTACAGACAAATAAGATTTAGCTGTATGGCTTTTTTTCGTAATGGAAAAACAAAAACAAATAAAAACGACCATCTCTGTTACAGTCCCTGCATTTAATTTGGTTTTTTTTTGCAATTGTGGAGTTTTAAGTTTGTGCTTCGCTTTTCCGTGGCAAAAACGATGCGCGAACACCCTATTTAAAATATTGCTAAGTTAGATTTTGAGAACTGTACGTTACTTTTTTATTAGGATTTTTGTAAAAAAATTTAGCAAGTCTACTATTGCAAACATCTATAGAAATAGATATTTAAAAATAAATACGATATTCGAATGGTACATACCTACTTTTAAATGCTCTTCTTTTGATTCAATTGCCACAGATATAGTTACCGGCATATACCTACTTAAAATATCGAGATGTTTTGTTTTGAAAAAGTCTTGCTAAGTTTGATGGAAGAAGTTGGAGGGTGGCCGGAAATCGACCGTAAATATTTTAACCAGTGGTCGAGTAAACGCATCTGAAAACCCCTGCGAAGTTTTCTTCCTGGATTTTTATGCAAGTATTTTTTTTATGCCCCGTGTGGTGCCGGGTTAGAATAGCACCTCCCCCTTTCGTCCCGTGGGTGTCGTAAGAGTCGACTCTGGGAAAGGGTTAGTGTATTGTGGGCGATGAGCTAGCAACCTGTCACTGCAATATCACGTTTAACCATCTGATTACCCTGAAATTGCTAAATGTGGCGCTGGATTTTTGAATTCATGTGCTCTGTGCCTACCCCTAGGGCTTGGGAATAGGGATCCCCTTGGAATGCATAATGTTATTTAGACTATTATTGTTTCGCATAATTAATTTGGCATAACAGTACTGTACTTTCGCATAATAATACTTTGGCCTAATACTTTTTTGGCATACTATGCTAAAAGCATAATTTAATTTGGACTAATTTGTTTTGGCCTAATACACATTATGCATAGTTTTGTTTGGGCTAATAATTATTTGGTATAAACGTTACTATCCATCATTTCAAAACTCAGTTTTGTTGTTACCATGCATTTATTATTATTGGGTTAATTTAGGTTAGTGTGAAATCCAGGCGCAAAGCGCCTAAGCAACGTAGAAAAGGTGGTCCGCGAAGGCCTCCTTAGATATCGGTTTAGTTCCAAAATATAAATAAGGATGCATAGCATTGGTATGAATAGCAATGTTATTCTACTGCGACCCATTGGTACATAACTTAACTATACTTTGGCATAATACTGTTATGCATTTTGATATGGTGCCAATTGATTATTATGCCTATTTGTGTTTATGCTTTTAGCCATTAGTCTTGATAACGATTATGCGTAAAAAAATATGCGTAATGATGATTATGCAAAAAACTATTTCGGCGAAAAATGACATGCGAAACAATATTAGTCTAAATAACTTTATGCCTTCCAATAGAGAACCTTGGGAATACAGGCGTGAGAATATGTATGTATGTCTATTTGTATTCATTCAGCGTGTTTTAGGCACTAACTAGGTACATTAAGAAGGGCTTACTGCAGCTAATACTCTACACAAGGAGGTCCCGCTCGGTTGATCCACCCGGTCCTCGCAAGTCAAACATAGAATTGGGTCTTTGACAACAGTAAAAATAAACTATAATTTGTGGCCATCCTAACAGATTATAGGAAAATTAAACATATTTTACTTTCTTTTGTTCAAAATATTATGCATTTTTAGAGTATTTTGTTCTATTAATTTCTTATATTCGTTAATAATGTATCTGTGACTGAAACGCTTGCGATTGATTGATGACGTCACATACCATGAAAGGCATCTGTGGTCAAAGTGGACATGGATAATTTGACATGACAATTTTGACAGCTTCTTTGTGTGGTGCCTTTGTTTACTTGCATTTGACGTCAAATAGCGTTTTTGGCGTGAGTTTGAGAATTTGACCTTTAATATTTATTTTCTTTGTTAATACAGACAAGAATCCGGAAATACTAATATATCGTGTTTATTACATAATGAAGAATTTATTAAAAGTATATTTCAAAAATGTTCAAAAACCCTATTGCTTTTTATTGATATGATACTTACTGAAACCTCACCTTTTGATAAAGTTTGTCCAAACACGACGAGCATGCTTTCGCCTTTTCTGCAACGGGTCGCGCAGACAGACATAGGTTGATACATTCTATAAAACATGATAAGAAATCCTGTGTGGTGTCGGGATAGAATAACACTTCTCCATTTTTTCCGTGGATGTCGTAATAGGTGACTAAGGAATTAGGTTAAAGTATATCTTAGGCGACAGGCTAGCAACCTGTCACTATTACACTAATACTACCTCTTCCATCTGTTTTCAAACCTAAAATTATGCCAGAAGTGGCTGCGAAGCGTGAAATAGTTGTCTTTGTCTATGTCACGTTTCGTGTGTTCTACCTACCGCTTTTGAGAACATTGGCGTGACTGTATGATGATGGATGATAAGTGTATGAAAAATTACAGACAATTAGTTGCGTATCGAGAATACCCACAGTGTATAATTCAATGACTTTTTTTTTGAGAGAAAAAAAAAATATTTTTATGAAAATTTTATGACATGTGTGTTGCCAGAAATCCAAATACTTAATCATGTCAAATGAAATTATGAGTTTCATAGTTTTCGTTCTTATCAACACTGTCTTAACCTAACATTGTTTTAAAACTATCTAAGTAAGTATATACTTCACGCACCGCTGAGCAGATTTCGACAAAATTTTACAGTGATAATTTGAATCCCAAAGAAGGATAGGCTACTTTTTATTCATATGTGTACTAGTAAAACTCACTGTTGCTATACCAAAACTCAATTTAATGAAAAATGCATCAATGTTTAAGGATTCTCGTACAACCAAACGTTAACATGCTTCGTAGGCGGTACAGCGCCATCTATCGGGGAACTTGTTAGTTGTAGATTTGAACAACGATTTGAACAATATGAAAAATGCATACAACGCGATAGCCAGAAGCCGGAGTGTTGGAATCGTGAACCACAGCATACCTACTAGTAGATCACAGTTTCAGCCCGCGATTTCGTGTATACTTGCATACGAGTATTATCATCATCAGCATCATCCAGCCTACATACGTCTTACTGCAGGGCACAGGCCTCCTCTCAGTACGAAAGGGCTTGGGCTATAGTTCCCACGCGGGCCCAGTGCGGTTTGGGAACTTCACACACAACATTGAATTACTTCGTCGCTGTGTGTAGGTTTCCTCACGAGTATTATAGTTTTATTAAAATCCATCCAGTATTTTTTGCGTGGAAGAATAAATAGCATTCTCTATCTATACATCCGCCCACAAAGTATTTTTTTAAATCTCACATTTTGGGAGCTTGTTATTTTAGACATGAGCGTTTCCCCTTCTCACACTATTGGTAAGTATTATATGTATAATAAAAAATAGAATAAAAAAATCTCCGTCCTTTTAATTTCAGATTGATTAATGGAGTATCTGAAAACACAAATTATGAAACAGAATTTAAACATGATAAGTATGCCCAAGAATGTTCGGCTGTGCCACTTGGAGTAGACATGGCAGCTATATTAATGTTGGTCTCTGTACGAGCTATGGTACTTATGGTAGTATTAAAGTAGGTATATCTGCTCTCGTGTGGTTAAGGTACCTATGTTTTAGGCGACAGGGTAGCAACCTGTCACTATTACACCTCTTTAACTTTATTAAAACCTAAAATAGTCTACTGAAACATGGAATAGACGAATAGAGCATACCTACCCCCTTTGAGAATACATGCGTGGTGTGCTGCGGTTCTCCATGAACGGAGGTGATTACTTTATTACTTTCCATGAGGTGGCCCACATGCTCGTTTTCCCGCTCTCATATTAAAAAAGGACAAAAGCAAAACGAACAAGAACTGGTGATTTATCATTAACTTGTTAAATAGTAAAAACCTACATAGATAGTGCATATTTTATCACTTATAATTAGTGCATAATCCATTATTGTCTAATAATCGCGAACTGCCTACTAAGTACCTAATAGAACATACCTACACCATATATATAAGCTGTAAATAATACATACAGTTTGAGCAATAGGTACACCTAAGAGTAAAACGGAGAGGGCATAGACCAAGTCAAATTAGGTACTTAGTAGGTACCTACATACAAAAAATAACGATACTTAATTGGTCATCGAAAATCTAATTTTATGAATACGTAAGTACCTGGTACTGACGAAAATAACCAACACGGTCTAACAATAAATCTCGTAAGTCTATGTCTGTATATGTTTTTGATGGGATGTGTAAAAAGACAACTCTATGATAAGAACTGTCCCTAAATATGAATGCCAAGTTTCTTAAGGCGCATTCATATTGGCAATGATTTGTATGATTTTTTTTAACCTACAGGTCCTATCGGCCACCTGTGGAAGGTAGTAGGTAATTTAGCCATATAAATACTTTATGCCTGATGTAGCTTCAGAGTGGACAAGGAATAAAACTCAGAATCCCACCTTTCACCTTTTATTTTTAAATTAATGGCTTAGAGGATGAAACGGTTGTGAAATTAGTAAACGTTATTGTTGAAGTTGTGGCTATGAAACTAAGTCAACTTGATCTTGAACAGACAAAATTATTTGTGCGTCGTTAGGAGTGTCAGTACGGCCACAAAAAAGGAAGTAAACATTTATTAACTTTCGAGGTGATCGATCAAGGGTAGTTTCAACTAAACGAGAATATCATAATTGAGTAGTCTTGGTAAAGTCATTCTTTTCTCGCGAGTAAATCGATTTGTCGTAAGGAAAAAAGCTGGTAAGAGATATTTATTTCAATACTTTCTAGTTTAGTTGAATCTATCATACCCTTACAAACCCGCGATAAACGCTACCATACTAAAGCATCTTTTTTTGGCCGTGCCTATATCGCAGATCATACAATAACTTTCAAACAGTGCAAGTAAACACTTTAACTGTCCCAACACCAAATTTCCAATACTACTTAATATCATATTTTGAAGATAATAAATGAAGTCACGTTACGAATTTTAGATTAATTCCGTTGAGATTTTATTTTAGTACTTATAATATACTAAATAAAATCTCTGCTGGTGCATTATATATCATGCACGGACGTACCGAGCTAGGTCTTCAGTGTATTACATATATGTAATGCACGGACTTTCAAAGTGTTAACTCTGAACTCGATCGAATGTAAGCTACAACGGCTACTACTAGCGACATCTAGTTTGCATAGTGCGAGAATCCTTCCTTCCTTCATTTTAGTAATACATATGTATCCTAATGCAATACCTCCTTATAACAAATACTCGCATTCAAGTATTGTAGCCTGTGTGATGTCGGGATAGAATAATAACATAATCTCTCCATTTTTTCTGTGATGTGATGTCGTAAAAGGCGACTAAGGAAAATAGCTTATGTAGGTAGATATGCTTTTGGCGACAGACTAGCCAAGCGTCACTACTTCTGCGAAGCGTGAAATAGTCATAGTTTTGACATGTTTAGTGTGCTCGGCCTTCAATCGTAGCGTGTAGTGCCACCTACCGATCGTACTTCTAACTACACAAACATTAATACAAACGTCAATTAGCTTTATTGAGCTCGGCAATAAAATTGCTATGGTAGTTCAATGTATCTGCATTCGGAAATCGCTACGAAATATCGTTACAGAGTATTACCAAACAAAGAATGCTTCACGATGTACCTGCGTAATAAATCAGTTTTGTGACGCCGTAAACTTCGATCTACTAATGATAAAAGAGATTTTTTCGCGCGTCGAACACTTGCGTTGTGATTGGTTATTGATTGAAGTCTCAGACAGATGACCTTTGACAGATTTCTAGCACCCCAGCGCCAATTGCGTCGAGTAGCCGAACTAGTGTGTGCATAGCAAACAAAATTGTGCCCAGAGAGTTTGAAGTTCAATATAATTAATTACTCGTTCGGCTACTCTCGGATATAGTTCCGCGCTTCTCGGCGCAGACGGTAACAGCCGATGTAACTTATTGTCTTGGGAATACTGTACGTATGTAGCCAAACCAGCGACAAAAAGCCTGACAGCATTACTAAGAATCTTAATATTATGTTTTGGGAATCAAGTTTTGTCAAGTGTTTCAGTGTTATTCTTATGATTAAGAAATCTGATATTTCGGGTATATGGTTTTATAGGGATCATGGTGTAAGTTTATCTCGCTCTGACTTGCTAGGCCTGGAGAGCCTTTGAGGCTAGTTAGTCACGCTGATCGTCGGCGCTGAAAGGCCATTAAGAGGAAATGGAGCGGTCACATTTTGTATGGAAACGTAGTCCCCTGATTCCTCGCTGGATATTACCCGTAGAACAATGATTTTTTACATCAATCATCTAATGATATATTAGCATGTTCCTATGTTTTCTTTTTTTTCTTTATTGAATTATTAAAGGAGATATTAACCTTCAAAAACATG
>BHDV01065476.1:0-34155 GCA_005406045.1 Adoxophyes honmai
TTGCCAATATGTCGCTTGGTCATTTTTGCCTTTCAACCGTCGATACGCTTTATCACTATAGTTTCAAAATTAAGTTAAACGATAGGTGTTTGACGCTAATTGTTATAGTTTAAGGGGAATTTTGTAATTTACACAAGGGTGCATTAATAGGTCGGAAGGCCAATCTGGGCTTTGAAACACCTAAGTTGATCTGTACCTACCTACTCCTATACCTATCAAAGATGTTGAACGTAACCTCATGTTGAGTCTCTAGACAGTTAAACCGAATGTGCTCTAAATTTCATCGACGTTAAATTATGTAGGACTTCGTTAACTGCGTCACGATCAGTTAGTGCCTTTGATTTCTCAGTACAAGAACCCTAACAAGTCTGATTGAAGCCGTTAGAACCCTGTCGCTGTGAGCTATTTGACTGTCTTTGGGAATTGGGAATATGGGTTTAATTTAAACACAGTGTTTTCATACACACTTTTTCTACTCTCGCCAACATAACTTTAAAGTTTATACATATAAGTTTAAGGACATTGTACCTAATAATTTTCCAAATGTGCAAAAAAAGGATTATAGTTGATCAAAATGTATGCAGCCATGTTGGGAAAAATCTGTAAAACTAATTCAAATTTCATTTGACTCTTGCTCTCAAAGTTTGGTGATGCTTTTGTGCGATAAAATAATGAAGGCTATCCATAAATTTGACACAATTTTCAGTATTTTCACCATACTGAATAAAACAAATGTTTTTTATTGTCAACAGACAGTCAGTAAGATATGATATGATGATATATACGATAAAGTGATTACTAGCTTTCATTATTCCACATACAGCATTCGCGCATCTTTTTTTCCATGGAAATCTGAAGCGCGAACCTTCACTACCCACTAAAAATCTTGCCAAGTTTAATGCCGAACAGTGTATAAATGTGAAAACACCCCATAACACATAACTTTATGCCAAAATATCTCATCTAATATGACTAGAAAGTAGAATTTTCAGTCCAAAGTACGTTTCACCGCATTAGACAGCCGTTGAAAATTTCCTCGAACTCCAAACTTTGCCCGTTGAGACGAAATCGTATAACTAGAACCGTAAACTTTTACCGGTAACGGTAATTTCAAGTTATTCATAACTTTTCAACTCGAAAACTACCTATCTAGGCGCTCTGAGTTTTCCTAGAGCTGTTTCCGCGCGAACAAACAGATGGTTTGTTTTCTGTAAAACAGAGTTTCCGTCGTCTTCAGCTGAAGTTTTATTTGCAATATAAAAACAAGGGTGCTCAATTTTACGTAAACTAACATAGGCAGTACGAATATGAAAGCAATCTTCAACTACTTATCGAAGATTCATAGAAAAATGCGGGGAATGATACATACATCACGCCTGTATTCCCAAATAAAAAAGGCACACAAAACGTCACATTTACGTCATAATTTTTAGAATTTTAGTTGGCAGGTACAATACGGCGCTCAGACCTGGTCTTTAACTGAGGCGCAGAAGTCCAAACTCAAGGTTTGCCAACGAGCTATGGAGCGCAGTATTCTAAGTGTTCGTTTCGTAGGTCTGATAAGATAAGAAACACTGAACTGCGCTCCAAAACTCTAATTGTCAATGTGGGGATGAAGACCGCCAAACTGAAATGGGACTGGGCGGGGCACGTCTGCCGCATGCATCCGGATCGCTGGGCTAAAATTGTTTCCGACTGGATCCCCTGCGACGGGCACCGGAGCAGAGGTAGACCAAAGAGGAGATGGCGGGACGATTTGGATCGGTTCAGACCTGACTGGCGAGATCTGTGAAAACATAGAGACGAGTGGAAAGAAAAAGGGGAGGCTTTTGCCCAGCAGTGGGACACCCTACAAGCTAAATAAAGAAATAAAAAATAAAAGGTACAATAGTGTCCGGTTGTCGCCTAATTTAGATTTAAAAAAATCTATTTCGTATGGAAAGATGTTATTCTAAGCCCGATGCCACATGTTAAGTTTTTCCTAATTAAATACATTTAAGTTCAGAGGATTTCAACAAACGGTATCGCAACCTATGCACGGACAAAAGCGCCATTTACTTCTATTCTGACGTTCTTCTCTTCTTTTCTTTTACAGTAACTCTCCTATCGATAAGTATCTACCTACTCCTTTAGCGGTAATTACTCTATATCAGTCACATAATGCGGTCACCGAAAGTCACCTTACACTAGATAGACTGACCGCCAATCGCCCTGGCGTAGTCAGCCGTGACAACTACCCCTTGACCCATGTTTACACTGTTGCGGTTGCCGCATACAGCAACAAACGACTACCTAATTGCCGTAAACGCTTTTAAGTCACAGACTTATATCGAAATAGATACCGCGAGTTCCTGCATTTGTATGAAAACCAAGCGTGCCACTTTTTCCCTACCTAGGTACTGTAACGTCACATGAGCGCTTTAACGATGGGAATTGACAGTCCGAGTGAAACCGATTCAATGATGACCTTATTCAAGTTGTCCTGTCTCTAGGCACCTAATCAAAGTGACACAAAACTAAATGAAAATCTCGTCAAAGGAACAGCATTGCTCTCCCCTTTGACTCCCTTTTGGAACGCGAAGTACGAGTACGTAGGTACACTTGAGCCGTCTATTTCGATATAAGTCTGTGTCTCAAGTTTACATTTGTCCGAGCGGTGGTCGAGAATCACAACCTTCGTACCTGCTTAAATTCCGGGAGTTGGCAACTTGGGACGTTCGCCATGTTTGCGAGATAAGTGTCAAAAGCCAAAGTTTGTGGCCAGATCGTGTTACTTGTGCGATGTTCAAGCGCATTGGATAGTATTAGGTACTTATCTAGGAATTGGAGTTTAACTTGGAGATTTACATATCAGTTGCAGTTTTCGTACTATTTTGTTTTATTCATCAACTAGCTTTGCTGCTAAACGATATGAAACTTAAGTTGCTGCTTATAACACTCCCATACTAACCATGCCAATACTTTTTTGATGGTTCTACTACGGCAACCAATTACTAAATTCTGAAAAAAAAAGGAATGATTGGTCTGGATTTATGGCACTCAAAATTTTCTAAATGAAGTTAAAATATTGTCTAATATAGACAGATAGAAGATATTCATATCAGTTGTATTCTGGAAGTTACCATAGAAGCACGAAAGAAATATCGCAAATTTTATAGGCAATAACCCAATAGCTAAGGTGCGTGAAATTATTTGTATGTAAAATTATTTATTACATAAAATACAAGAACTATAGGACAAGTTTCAAATTTTCACTGTCTTATAACCAGGGGCAGAATGAATGTCAAAATCGTATGCAAATCACTTGTGACACTGAAAATTCTTTTAGGCACAAGCACAACCCTTGCAATTGGGCTTACAGAAGTTCTCAGAATCCTCTAGTGTTCAAAGAAAACCTGTTCAGTCACTCTTAAACTTAACCTAAATCCCTAATCCTTGGCAGGCCTTCAGCCCCTAAAAGAGAACTTGTTTTCGCGCACCCTCGCGGCCTCTCCAAACTTCGCGGAGGTAAAGTAACCCGTTGCCAGCAATTCATATTGAGTGTTATTATTATTGCAGCGTGAAACAGCACCCCATGCTCTGGCCCAATTTGCAGTAACTACAGGCAAGTTTTAAGAAGCGGTGTCCGGAACAAAGTTGAGGGCCGGTCAATTTGCGCCGGCTATTTAGCCTGACACAAGAGCCCGTAGTTAGAGAGCTGGAACCGAGTCAAGAATCTTGTTACAGTCTGTGGAAGGCTTTGTACAAACTATATGAGTACACCGTTTATTTTAAGATTTGAATTCTAACTGCCAAAACCTAACATTTTTAAGTAATCTCTTTTGTATACTTTTTTGTTTTGAAATTGAAAATATTATAACAAACTTTTACATCATTACAAACAGTAACTTTGCCTAAAACTAACTGTATTAGGTACTGAAGCAATATTTTCCAGTTTTAACTTTGGATTCCAGAGCAAAAATCAAATTCTATCCGTTGAAATATCAACCGTCTGGTGTTGGGTCTAGAATAACACCTCTCCATTTCTTCCTTGGATGTGGTAGGAGGCGACTAAGGTAATGGGTTTAGGTAATCTTTAGGCGACAGGCTAGCAACCTGTCACTAATATACCACCTCTTACATCTGTTTTCAAACCCAAAATGATGGTAGAAGTGGCTGCGAAGCGTGAAATAGTCATAATCATGAATATGTATTTTTCACGTGTGCTCTGCCTATTCCATTTGGGAACATAGGCTTGACTTTATGCATGTATGTATGTATGTATGTATGAAATATCAAATCTTGAAATAAACAGGAGTATAGTACCTATAGACAATCATGCCATGAAATGTGGTTAATCGCCGGTTGTATAGGTATAGACCCAGTAATCTAGCCGCTGGCTGTTTGAGCTAATTAGCTGATGAAAGCGTTCGCTCGCATCAGCCATTCAAATTAGGGTTTCCAATGACATGTCGCCTAATTCCATTCCAAATCCCGAATCCTTAACGAAACCGAATAATGTTCCATTAAAAAGGGTACGTATAAAAGTTGCGTATTTGAACTAAACTTGGTTACGTAGAAAAGTACATACATACAATCACGCCTATGTTCCCAAATGGGGTAGCCAGAGCACACGAAACAGGACATAGTCAAAACCATGATTATGACTATTTCACGCTTCGCGATCACTTCTAGCATAATTTTAGGTTTGAAAACAGATGGAAGAGGTAATATAATAGTGACAAGTTGCTAGCCTGTCGCCTAAAGCATATATCTAAACCTATTTATTTAGTTGCCTCTTACTACACCCACGGAAGAAATGGAGAAGTGTATATCTATCCCGTCACCACACAGGAAAACGTAGGACGATGTACGACAAAGCAGGACAGGACAGGAGGACATAGAAAAGTAAAATTAAATAATCCAGTCTGAATAGCAAACCGCTAGGTTCCCACGGCTTCATACATCCGTACTAATATATAAATGTGAAAGTGTGTTTGTTTGTTTGTTTGTTTGTCCGTCTTTCACGGCTAAACGGAGCGATGGATTGACGTAATTTTTTAGGTAGAGATAGTTTAGGGCACGGAGAGTGTGACATAGGCTACTTTTTATCCCGGAAAAAATTGATGTTCCCGAGGGAAAACAAAAGTATAGTTTGCTTGATAGATCGATATCGATCGATGATAGATCGATATCAATCGATAACCGATCGATAGATGATAGATCGATGGCGCCGTGTGTCGTGTGAAACGAGAAGTTTTCTTATAGTTGTGCTTTATACCGCAATATAACCGAGTTCCACGCGGGCGGAGCCGCGGGCGGAAAGCTAGTACTTACACATAAATTGAATTTAAAATACAAAAACATCCCTGTAAAAAACAACCATGGAGAAAAAAACGGTGCGTGAATTTCCCCCACTATTTCAAAGCTTGCCAAGTTTGATGCAGGGGGCTGTAACAAAACTGACAGAAACCGAATGACAGTCACACGGACCAAGGACTGTATTTTCCTAACATGGTCATTATGTCATTGCTTATGTTGTAAGTGGTGAGTGTAAAGTGTAAGTTCGCGCGTCGCTTTTTCTGTAAAACTTAAAATTTTGCCAAGTTTACTGCCAACCACTATACCAACCGTGCAAAGTTGAAAATCGAAATAACAAAAGACTGCGCTCAAGCAGCGGTATACTTGTGCAGTGAGTAGGCCACAGGCCAAACGAGGTCGGAGATATCAAAGTTCATCGCATTGCGCCAACTAAAACTACAAACGAGAGCCCCTATTTTAATTAATTCGCAAACGTTGGGTACTGGAATACAGCGTTGATTTTAAGTTCAATCGTGCTGAGCCAACTCATTGTCTAATAGATGGAAATTTTACTGGGGAAGTGTAAATGAATATTTTGAAGCGGTTTTTATTCTGGGTTATTTAATTGTGGATTGGTTTTTATTAGGCTTATGTAGTAACATCAGTGTACGAGTGTTGTTGTTTATACATACATACATACATATCGTCACGCCTCTTTCCCACAGGGGTAGGCAGAGACTACTTTGTTCCACTCGCTACGATCCTGACATACCTCTTTTGCTTCATCCACATTCATCAATCTCCTCATACATGCTCGTCGGTTTCGGGTACTCTTGACCTGACCTGTTTCTAAAACGTCCGCGATTTGGTCACGGAACGTCCGTCTAGGTCTTCCCCTCCCACTGCACCCATCCACATTCCCCGTATAAATTTGTTTTGTCAGTCTTCTTTCATCCATCCTCTCTACATGACCAAACCAGCTAAGAATACTTCTTTCTATTCTAGTCACTACATCTACTTTCACGCCAGCTCTTTCCCTTATCACACTATTTCGTATTCTGTCTTTCAGTGTTACACCTTCCATACTCCTTAACGCTCTCATTTCTACTGCATTTATTCTACTTTTATGCTTCGTTTGCCATACCCAACTTTCACTACCGTACATTAGTGTTGGAACGAGCACCCCTCTGTGGACAGCCAGACGCGCCTTTTTCGACACCTTCTGGCTGCTCACGAAGGCGCGGAGCGCTCAATTGACTGTATTTCCTGCATTCACTCTTCTTTCAATATCACTTTCACACTTACCGTCTTTCGTAAACGCCGATCCCAGGTATACAAACTCTTTTACTTGTTCTACATTCTCACCCGCAATCATAATCTTACATTCTGTTGTTTATTATGTGCCTATTTTATATTTTATCGCTTTCATAATTATATATCTTTTGGCCATAAGACTTTCCGGTTCTCTGTTAATTTTTCATTATCTAATGTATGTTTTCTTAAAATATATCTTATTTCTTCCAGGAAATTCCATAAATTGCTCATGGCGCAACCCTCTTAATAAAAAATGACTTAAAAAAATAAACGGTGTTTGGAATACGTTATGAACTCTTTCACTGTATTTTCTACGCACATAATATACACCACCCTATAGGTACATTTTTTTTTTTACTTTGTAAAGATAAAGCAGCTAAGTTTGAATGGATAAGTAGTTCTGAAACAAACGAACCATAACAATTTAGTGATAAATAAGTTTGGGTAACTTTGCCCACCAATAAAAACCTTTTTATCGAATTTATGAACTGCCTAGTTCTTTATCATACGATTAATGCGCTTCTGTTTTAGGGCTTGCCGGCATTTTTTGGAAATTATTGGCTTGTGAAGTATACAGAACTTACGGTAGTCGTTTGTACTGGTTTATATTTAATCAATATTACTAAACATTTAACTGTTATAATCATCCCACTGATATTTGAGAAAATATAATGAAGAAAGCGTTTGAGTTGTGATTCGCTCACAGAGCCAGTTCTGATTGAAAACTTTATACACAACATTGAATTATGTGTAAATTTCCTCATGATGTATTTCTTCGCTGAATTACTCGTGAAATACTAAATTCAAACAGCTAGACTGCTAGGGCTTTTTACTAAGGATTGATGTAATTAAACGATAGTAAAATATAATCTTGAAATACCTTTACCAGCTTATGAAAAGTTGATTTAATTGTAAGCAAAAGGGGACTTTTTCCGGGAAAGAATCTTATCCTCGTTTGATTTAATCCACACTAAGAGTAGGTAGTCTATACGAAATATTACTTAATCTAAATTGCGAAGCAGGTACTCTTTACAAAATGTAGGTACTGGTAACATGTAAATTATCTCACACAGCTTAAATAAAACGGTTCTTAGAAAGCTCCGGGTCGTAAAAGCCAGTAACCGCTCTGTACACGCTCTAATTAACAGTATTCCATTCTTAATAACACATAATTAATCATCTGTTGCCACCGCTTACCGACTCAGGACCCATCTCGCTGGGCCATTTCCTTACGCGAAACGCCAACTTTGTATTGTTAAGTTAAATTAATGTGAAAGATGTCAGAAAGCGATATTAATTGCCACCTCGTTTAACCAAATATTCACATTTAGGAGGCGACTGCAGCGCCATCTCTAGGTAATTACAACATTAATATTAGGAACTCCACACATTGAAGATGTAACCGCGTGATAAACGGCGGCTCGAACACAACGAGCGTTAATTTTATTTACCCAAATTTATGTTTATGGCAACGTCTTTGTTGAACGTGACCGTTTCCTTTGAATCATTACGCTATTAAAGCATTAAAACTTTGTATCAACAGAGTTGGGAGTTTGTTATCTGTTACTCGAGAGATTTCAGCTCGTTTGTCCCGATTTGCGCCTATTCAAGAATATTTCGATTCGGGACAGATAAATTCGCTAATCGCTCGTTTAACTTTTACACTTGAGGAACATTTAAATAAATCCCTCTCTAGATAGAGATACCTGCTGTTAGTGGCTAAATTATGTCACTGAACTAAGTCCCAGTGCAGAGATATAAAATTCGCAACTCGCGCATAAAATCAGCGCTGAACTCGGCACGTTCCACCGCTACGTTTCTTAGAATTCATTACAATCTACATTTCCACGGCCAAAGAATGAGCCTAAATTAGGCCTAAAACAAAAGCGTAATCAGAAATAATAAGGCCCTGAATTCAATTAAGTGGCTATCGTTAACCGAGCGGGGAAGAATACGGCCCTAATTTGAGGCAAACGGTGTCTATTGCCACCTCGCTCACGTCTCTGCAAATTGATACACCGTACGTGATCCACTCAGGGCGATGACGCTCATTTGGGGTTCACACTGCCACCACCCTGCCGAATGACTGTATGGAATAACGTGTCTATTTTGGGGATTCGTGCCCGCAATCGCAGGTAGGTGCTTTAGCCCTAACTGCTTGATATCGAAGTCGATTTTTTGGGACAATCTGGAGCTGTACTTGGCACATGCGGTTAAATTTCATTTATACTTCATATGCTGGAAATAGCTCCAACTTGTAATAAAATACATTCATGAGGATCTTGCTCAGTGGCATACCATGGGAGAGGCACATGTCATAGAGGACGAGCATAGGCTGATAGCGATGATGATGATGGTGATGTAAGTATATGGATTGTCGCTATGAAAAAATATTTACCTACATACATCACAAAAAATACATTACTTACGCTACACAGATCAAGTCAAATGTTTTCAATTACATTTAGGATTACATTCGGAATAGCAAGATACGATACTTAATAACACACAAAGAGCGTTATTTGTGTTTTTGGAAATTTATCGTGCCAGTAGCTCTGTAGCGACTGATACACGGTATTTATTAATCTAACCTCATGGATATCAACCCTTTTTACGTATTCAAGTACGAATGTATACATTAACTTCTCAAATTTATTATTAAAAATAACATAAACATTTGCGCCTCCTTTATTGCAAAGCTAGTTCAAACGCGTTTACACCATTTTTTTTATTAATTTTCGAATTTCGTGCCCTCTTAGCACTAAAATTTCCAATCCTCTTTCCATTTGGTTCCCATTTTCACCATTTAAGATAATTTTCGGCAAGTCAGTCGTAATTAATTAAGTAATTATGGTTATAAATAACGCTTTACGTTCCTTTTCACCTTAATATTTTAAAAGATAGGACGGGCGTGTGACACTTTTTTTGAATTAAAACGCGATGGTATGAGCTTTTCTTTGCTTGATGAGAATTCTTACGTTTTGAGAGCACTGAAATTTCCACAGGCGCGAAAGAATTAAACTGGTGGAAAAAAATAACGCTTTACAGTTTCTTGGGGATTGCCGTAGGTTGGTGACAAAAAACAGGACTTTAAAAAAATTACAGTCGTGATGAAACTACACATTCTGATAAGTACCTACATGTTCGAAATTCAAGAATTGTTTCCACTATTTTCGTGACATTTTTCGGCGCCACCGCCCCAGTCGTTGCAGTTTCCAAACCCTAAGGCGTGTTTCATTTCCAAACAGTTATTTACTTGAACAGGAATAAGTATTTTGTAAAATGTATTTCAATGTAGAAATACGCTATACTCCAGCATATTTTTTTGAGTTTTAAGTTAATAAATACAATATTGATAGGTTGCTAGCCTGTCGCCTTAACATGCCTTAACCTAATTCCTTAGTCGCCTCTTACGACATTACCAAATGATGTTATTCTAAACCCGACACGGTAACAAAGTAAAAATGATATTGGTATTTACTGAACGATACACCCAACTATGCAGCAACCAACAATGTAAAACCGTTAACAGCATTAAATACTCCCGTGATTCCATGAGCCTTTATTAGGTTTCACGGGAAACCTTTTAAAACGGCGCAGCTCACAAAGGAAATTCCCAAGGTTTGGTAGCGCCACCGGGCATCGTTAAAAGCGACTTGTACCCTGATTTGTTGTGTTTCACAGCACTCGGTTAATGGCACTCGTCGGTAATAGCTCGTTTACTTTGTCATCCGAGTCATCCCTCAGCGGAGGACGGTAAATAATTATATTTGAATTCCGAAAACGATTGTTACTGTCGACTCCGATTTGAAAGTTGGATTACTGGTGCTTCAGGACGTTGAATTGCGTCAGAAAGTGTAATATTATAATCGATGATGTTAAAAATAAAACACTTACCCAGCACAATCAATCCGTGTTTTTTAAAAGTTTTTAAATCTTACTTAGCAGATTAGCAGAGTAATCAAAATAAAACTGTCATTTCTTACTCAACTTTTAGATTTTATTTTAAAATCAAATCCGTTTCACGGTACATATTTCTTACATCTGTAAATTAGGTAAGACTTAAAATAAATGGAATGACTTAAAATAAATATTATGTACTAGCTTTCATCCCGCGGCTTCGTTCGCGTGGAATTCGGTTATATTGCTGTATAAAGCGAACATTCCCTCGGGAACATCAACATATTTAATCCGGACTTTTAACTTTACGTCTGCAAAATTTCAAAGCAATCGGTTCAGTAGTTACGGCGTGAAAGTGGAACAAACAAACTCACTTTCCGATTTATAATATTAGTAAGGATTATATAATTGCCCATGTGGTACTGGGTTTGAATAACACTATGCCCCATGGATGTCGTAAGAAGCGACTAAGGAAATATGTTAAAGCACACTAAAGCACGCCTTAATACGACAGGCTGGTAATAGGTGACTAATACCTATTTCATCAATGTTTTAACTTAAAATTATGCCAAAACTATGTGTCATACACATCTGATTAGACATCACAATACATACTGTCAATAGCAGCTAATCCCAAAAAGTGCTCCTGTTTATTTTTAGCTCACGTAACCTTACACGGAAGTTTAACCATCTAACAAATCAAAAAGATACCGTTACGAGAGTAACAAACGCCGACGCTCCACGGCGCCGTTAAGATTTTCCTCGATGCTCGTAATCAGGCCAGTTGACCCAATTTTCTTAAGTGGGATCAATTTTACGGCTCCTTTATCAACAGCAGATTGGGCATGTGGCTCACGTATTATTCAATAAGCCCAAAATTAATACAAACATCGGACGTGAGGTGGCGCTCGGAGGGCAGTTTTTCGCTACACTCCTAATAAAATTAGTGGGGGCCGCAAAGTTTTGCTTTGAGACCCTCATATACCTTTCTTGATTGATTGGGATAGTTGGCACGCTGTGATCGTCGGTTATTGCTTCACTTTATGCGATACGGCCTCCGCGTCGGTAGTTACGGATGTTTAGGTGCCCAATGGAGCGAGAAACAGAAATGCGTAGGTAAATAAGCTTTATTTTAGGAAGTGTGACCTTTTTGATTGAGGGCACTGTAAACGCAGGTTTGAAATACAGTGAAATCTTCTTTAAATAGATACTCTCGTTTATTTTAGTGTGTTTTCTGTGTGGATGTACTACCTAATTAGTTTACGTATGCTGTAGAAGACAGGCTAGCAACCTCTGTCACTGTTATACCTCTTTTATCGGTTTCCAAACCTAAAATTGTCCTAGAAGTGGCTACAGAACGTGATATGTTTATGCTATGTTTCGTGTGCTCTGCCTAACCTCATTCGGGAACTACGGCGTAATTATTTGTTCTTATGTAAATATGCTTATTTTAGTGAAGTGAAGTAATTAATTAATTAAGTAAGTAATACATGCATACATAAATAAGTAATACCTATGTTAAATGACCATAAAATCTTATCAGAAAGAAAAAAAATAAACACAAAAGTGTTGAGAGAAATCAAGAAAACTTCCGCAAATGACATCGCGTATAAGAACAAATAAACAGGTAAACTCGTACCTTAAAATATCCTGTCTTCGTTTATTAACAGCCATTAATAGAGCGTTATATTAATTAATAAACAAATGGAGAGAGTAATTTAATTCATAAACAGCTGAAGACGTGTCACGAAAGTTTTAATTAGCTTTGCGCGTTCCAGTCAGATACTGTAGGTTTTTTCCGCTACTTGTATTCAGGTAACTTCATTAATTAAATTTTGCAACTACCTTCGTATTAATAAGTCTTAAATTAACTTTTTTTTAAAGTCGTTGTGATAGTATGTATGACTCTTCTCTTATTTCACATGTTTTGCCAACCACTCAAAGGTCAGCGGGAAGAGCTACATCAAGGAATTTATGTTTAGGTTTTGTACTTTTAAGTTGTTTTCGACTTGCTATTTTTGGATTTAATATACAATATCGGGTTATACATACACACACATACTCGAAAAAAGAGTTACATTTTCAGCAATTGAGTAACTTATTATAATTATAACTAACAATTTATTTGAGCCCTTCGAATTGTTAATAACAATAAAACATTACTACCAACACCTTACCTTTCCACGGCATTAATTCCAACAAAATAACACAAAACAATTAACTAACCGTCAGGGAAAACTTTCTCCAACCCAAATATTTAACCATATTAATGAATGGGTGAAATAATTCTGAACCCTAGCAAATTAGGAACACCATCACCGCCCGGGTGGGAATTGGGAGGCCGGACACGTATTTTATTAATTTTCTGAAATAGATTTAAATACATAAAGTTGAGCACGAATGAATTAAAACACCTTGATGTAATTGGATGTAATTGAAACTTGCGAACGCCGCTTAATTCTTTAAACTAGATGCGGTAAGAAAGTGTTGATACTTATTTAGAAAGTGTTTAAACTCTTATCCAAAGATTATATGGAACTCATATAGAATCACTTCGGATTTCCGTAAAGGCCTTGTTTCTCGAGTACGCTTGAAGATTTAACACTGAAATGTACCTATACCAAATTGTGTGTTGTGTGGCATTTTTCATATTTCGCAAAGGCTACTTAGCGATTGTGTACTGATTACTTCCCAATGATATTCAATCATGAAATTTAGCGTGATTCAATGGCATTTAACACAAATGAAGAAAATCCAAGCATGAAAAAAAATGTATTTTCACCGTTTATAGAATGTTTGCTTGTTTGAATGTTTACATTGATAACGACTAACCTATCCTTATTTAACCTGAACTAACTATTAAAGTACAAACGAGTGACAAAATAAAAACTAATTAAATCTCTCATTAACATAACCTTATTATTCAGCTAATAGTGTTGTATATTTATGAAAAGTTACGGATTGTTTTCAAAATTTCCCTAGCAATTCAACTCTGGGATAATTAGGTTTCGCGGAAAAACCAGGAATTCCGGGGAAATCATTAAAAAATAGCGAATGGATTCGCAGACAAAGCCGTGCCCCAACACTCGCTCATTTCACGCGGAGCATTATCTCCTGACCTCATCCTTGAAAATACTTTCTTTTGCACGTCTCATTAGCGAACGAGCGAGGCCACCTCAAATATCTCTGAGGTTTTCCTTTTAAATATTCTTCTTTACGTATGCAATAGAATCAGAGCTTAGTAATATAAAATACGCAACATGGCGAGGGCCAAATAGTGAGTTGTCAGGCTTTAATGCAATTCTTTGCGTGATTAATTGTTTTACCGATATATTTGTGGTGCCTGGGTTAGAATGACACCTCTTCATTACTTACATACATACATACATACATAAAATCACGCCTATGTTCCCAAATGGGGTAGGCAGAGCACACGAAACGTGAAATAGACATATCCATGATTATGACTATTTCATGCTTCGCAGCCACTTCTAGCATCATTTTGGGTTTAAAACCAGATGTAAGAGGTAATATAATAGTGACAGGTTGCTAGCCTGTCGCCTAAAGAATACCAGAACCCATTTCCTTAGTCGCCTTTTACGACATCCACGGAAGAAATGGAGTAGTGCTATTCTAGACCCGACACCACACGGGTAACTTACTTACTTACTTACTTACTACTAAGGAAATACGGCGACTATTTAAGAGGTTCAGATACGCTAGGCGACAGATTAGCAACCTGTCACTATTGTACCTCTTTTATCTTAGGGCTATATTTCACCGGGACACCACGGCGGCGCAACCAGTCGTCGGCTACCAACAAAATGTATACAACTCTATAGGGAGTTACTCACCTGGTGTCCGTTAGTTGCGTAACCATATCATACATTTTGTTGGTAGCCGACGACTGGTTGCGCCGCCGTGGTGTCCCGGTGAAATATAGCCCTAACTTAACTGTCGAGAATTGCAGGCGTGATGTGTGTGTGTTAGTAACAAGTTCAACCATCCTACACCATACAATTCTACACGTACGTTTTTCTACAAACTATCCTAAAGTAATATTTTTCGTCGCCATTTTCCGTAAAATTTTTGAGTCTGTAGTAAATAACTTGAAATTTATTTTGCTGTAAGTGCTGAAAAAGGACAGAAGAAATGATTGCCAATCGTGCCAGTGCAAGATCATCGGCACTTAAGGAATAAACTGCTTTCCGGCCTCGTATAATAATAGATAACAATGTAGATCTCACTTTTTTCCAAGTTGGAAAGAAAGGGAACCACAATGGGCGTGATCTGGAACCGATCTCCGATAAAATTACCGATAGCACTCTCAATATTACAGGCCCTGATTACACATCGCCAGGTGTTAGTGTTATGTTCTTTTTGTGTTTTCATTTTTCCGCTGGAGCAACATTGTTTTTGAAGTAACATTGCCTGATAATTTCGTGATTCTGTAGTTTTAACATTACTGTAAAAAACTGTGTGATAAATATACCTAAATAATATAACATTGAACATTAAACTACCGTGAGACTCATACATGTTGAAAATTAAACGGATAACTCACGTTATTAAATCGCGTTTAGCTCGACACGTTTCCTTGTGCTGTGTTTCCCAGTGCGCGTTTGGCAGCAGCAGCCGCCGCGACTCGTAGATGAAGGGCTACGAATTAGCCCGAAACATGTCGAGCTAAACTCGATTTAAATTACGTGAGTTATCCGTGTCATTTTTGACTAGCTAATGTAAATTTGAAAATTGGATATTGTTTTATGTAAGTAAACCATTCTTATTAGTAAGTAACAAACTTACACATTTTGCACATTAGGTTATGGATCAAGTCCGCGTTGCCTTTTACAAAATAAAAAAATCGTCAGTTGAAGCCATTCCGTATTGAATAGAGTAAAATTTCTTACAGGAATTTAATGAATAGCTGCGCGATACATGAAAAGCTAGCTCGGTATGCCTTTTCACAGACAGCTTTAGCTAGTCTTTTACTTTCTACTCTAAATTCCCATTGAATTTATTTATGGGAATGGAGAGAGTAGGGATGTCCAAGTTGTGGTAGTTTTTATAGGATTTTGCCACCAAAATAATAAAATCGAATTACATATTGTCAACCTTAAATTAAGCCTCCTTCTTATGTATCAAAAGTTGTGTGTAAGACAGCTCTTAAACGATAAGTCCGCTTTGTTCTTCATTCAACATTTTGTTTTTAAATATCTGTTTCAGATTTTTTTTGTACAAACTTTGTCTATAGCAGCCTAACTAAACCACCCCTTTTTGCATCAGTTACCAAAATCAAATGAAACTCTCAGTAAACAACTAACTACAAAAGGAACTATTTTCAATAGACACAACCCTTGAAACTGCTTGCTAATACATTCAGTTCAACTAGACAACGCTGCCAACTTAACAGAATAGTTTGGCTGTTTAAAGTTAAATGGAATGAAGACTATTTGATTTCAGTTGAATTGAAAATTTGATCGAAACTTCGAGCCTGAACCAGTAGTCAGTTGTTTTCAGCGCATGTTTTAAGGTTGTAGTTTAGTATTTGTCAAAGCAACATAATACTTGTTTTCCAGTTTATACAAGCTTCTTACATTAGATCCTTACGTTTGAAATTAACATTTAATACTAACTAAGACTTTAAAAAAAGGATCGTTTTCCATACTCAATATATTTTAGTTTTTTAACAACCAGGTCTTATATGCCAGCGTTATAAAATTTGTTCGAGTTTAAAGACAGTAATAATATGAAAATTAATATAAAAAATGTCGACTATTACAACCAATTACATACCAATAGGTACCTACTGAATTATGAAAACAACATGTTTTTCGACACACTTTTTTTGGAGCTAAAAAATAATGTTCTAATTTTGTGACGCACAAAATGTGCCCGATTAAGTCTAACTAAATACTGCGCAATATTGAATATCTCCTATGTCTGTTATTTTACCTCCAATATGATGCGGCGTGGTGTTTGTTGGGTTTAGAACTAGAATGACGCCCCTCCATTTCGTCCGTGGATGTCATAAAAAGCGACTAAGGAAAGGTTAAGGTATTAGGTGGCAGCGCGAAGAGAGCCGAGGCGCGCAGTTCGCGCTTGGCAGCAGCAGCTGCCGCGGCTCCTAGATGAAGGGCTACGAATTAGTCCGAAACATGTCGAGCTAAACTCGATTTATTTAACGTGAGTTATCCTATAATTTTCAACATGAGTGAGTCTCACGGGAGTTTAATGTATAATATTATAACTTAAAATTTAAAAACCGTGCTAGAAGTAGCTATGAAATGTCAAATAGTCGTGGTTTTGTCTGTATAGCGTGTTTTGTGCTCTGCTACCCCATTTGGTCGTGGTGTATGTACGTATGTGTTCCAGTTTTACGTAATATTATATTTTAACACAAACAAAAACGAAACTCAATTTCGCACTATTTATTTGCACGGATATTTTCTTACTTCCATGATATTATATTTCATTAAAGTACCTAAGGTCTGCATTTATTTTCATTACTATGGAACAATAACAATTTGACCTTTGCTGACGACTCTCCTTAGTATCTAGGAATTAACATTTTGATTAATTAATGTCTTAAAAAACACAAAAATTCATATTTTTCTCGTGACTAAGATTTATTCTACGGTAAAGTCCGAAGTGTCATCCAGAGCTTTGCCTGTGCTGAAACAAAATAATACTTAATTTAAACAAAAATAGGTCATACTCATGCCTTCCACACCACAACGATCAGAACGGACTTCGATCATGCTAGACTAGCAACAGAGCTGTCAATTGCACTCAAAGATACTCAAAAGTACTGGACTTATGTAATCCGAGGGAACGCTGTCAGCCTTTTGTAGACCGTCATACCTACCCACGTCATACTACGGTCTCGGGGATGTCCCACATGTTTATTTTTTATTATTTTATTTTAGGTACTTTTAAATTAGTAAACTAGGTATATTAGTAGGTACTTTTGAGTTTCCTGAAAGCAACTCTAGTTTTTGGATTTGTTTGGATGTATAGAAAGTATTTATTACCTACGTAAAACCACCTCTCCCCTATTTGCCGTACGGACAATAGTGTCCTTCATCCCTGGAAATTATTTAATCGTTTAAGTGACTTTGAATTATTAAACTGTCAGTTAAATTGATATTTCAACCAGTGATTAGGTACCCTTGTTTTTTAGCCAAACGATAACATTTCGTGGAACCGTTTTTCTTTGACAATAAACGTTAAACCCCGAAACAAAACTTTTTAATACACAAATAACACTAGTTTCATACGTAGACAACTTAATTTTGAAGTGATGATTTTCTTAGACCGTGGTCGCCTTCACCCGCCGCCCGCGGCGTCTGAATAATAGTAGTAAACGGAACGCCGCACGCGGCGGCCGAAAACGACCACTCCCTAGCATTCCCGAACATACCATTCAGACGCCGCGGGCGGCGGGCCGTTGTCGGCCGCGGGCGGCGAGTGAAGACGACCACGGCCTTAGAATTAATTACTTCAGAAGACAATCATTCTAGAAGTACATCATTGATTTCAAAAATAGCACATTCGTGGAAAATATGTGTACCTACTACACAAACTATTCATTGGTTTGGCTTCAAATAGAATTCTCACGATATCATACAAAAAAAAATAGAATCAGTGAATATTTAAATAGATTGTTTATATAAAAGACTTCTTACATGTGGTAAGGCTGCTTCCCCTGCAGCATGAGTGAAAGGGCAGTCTTCGAGCTACGTTTGTTTGCTTCTGGTCCTTCTGCTACTTCCGCCCACGAATCCTTGTTGAGCATGTGGTCTGAACAAAGATAACATACCTACTTACACTTAGGTAACTATGAAGTACCGAAAAAGGTACTTTTTTTCCTCGTATATAAAATATATTTTACCCTCTGGTCACGGGTTCGAATACCAGGCTTGGACGGAGGCTTGATTTTTTGATCTTAATGTGCGAAATTGAATTCGACATTTACCACGAGCTTTTCGGTGAAAGAAAACATGATTAAACCAGACACCCAACTAATAATTAAATATGTGTGAAGTAAAACTACAGTCCAAACCTTCTCATGCTGAGGAGGAAACTGTGCCCAGCTGTGGGACATATTTAGGCTGCATTTTTTATGCTGATTATGGAGACGTTGCGATTGAGTTCATAATAAAATCAATTAAGAATGATGCAAACTTAACTTTTTTAAAAATTAAACCAGTGATTGATCAAATTCAATTTGTTTACACACGAGCCAAGAACCATACGTTTAATCAAATACGACAAAACGCTAACTTAACAGGATTATATCGAGTTTTCCGCATAAACTTGTCTATTTTTAAAGTAAAATCCTGAACTACTTACTTTTGAAAACATTTCCCGTCCGTTTCTTGTATTCTTGTTCTAGCACTGGCAGTAATCCGGGGAATATCTGCAGCGGTGTCCGATAGAAATCTGGTAAAGAGAAAAGTATTAAGGGGCTTATGGGAGTGCATGCCTTTTGGATAGTTTTCGATAGATTCTCACTCATATTTTATTACTACGCGGGACTTAATCACGTATGTGTATGTTCTAAATTACCTCGGCGTTTCGGCTGCATTACAGCGACCGTTGTCATGAATAGACTGAAGCAGGGTATCACATTAGTTTCATAGCTCGGGTTCTTTAGACCCGCACTTTATTTTACACACACATACACATATCCTCACGCCTGTATTCCCAAGAGGGGTAGGCAGAGCACATGAATTCAAAAATCCAGTGCCACGTTCAGCGATTTCAGGGTAACCAGATGGTTAAACGTGATATTGCAGTGACAGGTTGCTAGCCCATCGCCCACAATACACTAACCCTTTCCCAGAGTCGACTCTTACGACACCCACGGGAAGAAAGGGGGAGGTGCTATTCTAACCCGGCACCACACGGGGTACCACCACTTTATTTTAATCAGTAATTAATATCATACTCATTCAAAATTCAAAATTCAAAATTCAAAACTTTATTTATGCAAATAGGCTCCTAAGAGCACTTTTACACGTCATTTTTGATTTTACCAGCGCTTCGGAAAGACCATCATTGCCAAGAAGAATGCGCCGCAAGAAACTTGGCAGTAAGTCATTTTTTCAAAAAAAAAGTTAATTACAAAAAATGTATTATATATATTACAAAAAAAAAAAAGGAAAAATTGACATAAAAGCAATCAGTGTAATTAATGTGGAGGCAGGATATTTAAGTAAAATCATGTATCACTGATCCAAGGGCCAAGGCAACGCGCTGACGCAGGTTTTCATGCCATCATGTCCTGTTCTGAAAGCAGAGCGGTACCGAGGAACGATTGCCTACGCCACGAACCCTTACGGGACGCGTCACTCCAGCCTCGGGCCAGCAACACATGCACCAATTATCTATATTACATTAAAGGGAAAAATAAATAAAAAAATAACAGCCATAGGGCTGTGTAATGTGTAGGTTCCCTGAATAAAGCAAACTACTGATTCCATACAATTTCCACAAGTCAAAAGAGAGAAAAAAAAATGTAATTTATAAAATATTATTATTAGTAATATATACTAACTTAATCTAAGTTTAATAGAGGTGTAAAGTGCCTCCATCGTCAATTAAGATGAAGGAGATGTAAAAAGTCTCCCTTTGTCTAAAAGGTATACATAATCATGAAATATACATTTCATGTCAAACTATTATACATACGACATAGCAACAATTATGTCTAGGTTATAAAACAAAAACTTTCCACTTACAGTGGAATTTGTTATGGAGTTATTGCCAAATTACGATAAACTTAGAAAATACATAGATATTTAGATATAGCCTAGCAGAAGACAGTGGCAACAGGACCCGGTACAATTAAAACACACGAATGCACTCAAATTTCACTAACACTCTCACAAAATAAAAGAAAATATTAAAGTATTGCACACACTTGTTATTCATTTAAGCTTGGCCAATCCATGTTATCATCACATAAATATTCGTCAACTGTATAGTACGCTTTTTTTACGAGAGTATTTTTGACATATTGCTTGAATGAATTTTGCGGTAATTTCCACGCATCTACAGGTATTCTGTTATAAAATCTCACACAGTTTCCTACAAACGATTTGCTTACTTTTCGTAGTCGAAACTTAGGGACTAAAAGTTTATGCTTGTTTCGCGTGTTAAAATTATGAACATCACATACTCTCTTGAATGAATTATACTTGGCTAAGTCCCGCATAGTAAGAAGGAACCTATATATAATTTTACTGTTAGATTTCTTGTAAGTATCTAAATCAAAATGCAAAAAATAACTACAGCAACAGACATTTTAGCTAAAAACCATCTTAACAGTTACACGAAGTTTGGGAGCTACGGAACATTGTCACAATATACGCAATAATTATTTCCATTGACGAATAATGCAAAATGAAATGAAGAAATAACAAAATTAAAAATAAATGAATACTTAAGGGTAACCCCTTAAAAAACCCCATTTTTGCCTATTCTTGCTCGATATCAACGGTAAGAGATAGGCACTTGTTTACCCAGTTAATGTTACGGAATCTTTCGGGCACTTGGTCGGTTTTTTATTACTTACTTACTTTTTGTTATTTTTGGTGTAGAAATTAAAAATAACTTACAGAGCATACGTTCCGCAGCCGCAGGCTCTGGGACCTCATCAGACCGAGCGCGTAGATAATCTATAAAAAAAAGCAATTCTGTTTCAGTCTATACCTACCTATGTCATTCTAAACCAAAATTCTTAAATAAATAAAAACATACCGAACGTATATACCTAACCGGATATCTCCGGACACAAAAGTGGTACATAAATAGCGACACGTTGTCAGCCTACCATAATAACCCATCATAACCAATTTCCAATTTTCTGAACACGCCGTCACACGGGAATGTGCACAAAAAAACACAACACATACACATACATACTTCCTTCCTAAAATGGAGTAGGCAGAGCACACGAAACGCTACATAGACAAAAATCCATGACCACTTCATGCTTCGTAGCCACTTCCAGCACGATTCTTAGGTTTTAAGTTAACTAGTTAATAGTACTGTAGTGACAGATTGCTACCCTATTGCCTAAAATATACCTTAACCTATTTTCTTAGTCGCCTCCGAGATTACCGGAAGAAATGGAGAGGTGTTATTCTAAATCCGACGCCACACGGCAAACTTTTTCGCATTTGAACTAAATGTATGGTTTAAATATTTTTGGTAGGCCATTGATAATCAGGTTTTAAGCTAGCAACACGCACTTTAAACTTAGGCATAGGGCTGAGCCTTGCCTTAACCAAATTTTTAGTCCCCTCTAACTTTTTGACAAAAAAAAAATTCAGTCCGTCAAAATGATTACTAAAAAGTTTTTCACGTATTTTTTCTTATTTAACAAACAAAAAAGCTAGAGAATAAAGAGTTCCTAAATTTCGTTCACGTCACTACGCAGGAAAACTAAGTACCTATCTTTCGCGATGCTTAATTATTTGATAAACAAAAAATCACATGTCATTTGTCCACAATCCAACTGACGAACTATTTAGAATGTTTTTTTATCCCAGTACACAATTACACATGCCTAATTCTAAACGCCACACCATACAGGGTGTCTTCACAAACAAAACAAATGCAACCCACCTTTATAGTAATTGACATCTTTCCCAAGGTCCAGGCACCGCGCAGAAGCCGCCAGCAGCAGTATTGAAACAAATGCCTCGCGCATCATGCCGTTATGAAGACTAATGAACCTCAACGAATGCAGGGCAACTGAGAGAATAAGTCGCGGGAACTCTTTTTATAATCCAGTTTCCTTGTGGCCTTACAGTGTGGGCGGAGGATGGAGGGTTCGATTCTGTTAGAGATTATTTTTAGGTGGAAAAAACGCTGTCTGGACTTTTGAAGGGTTTACTTAAATTTGGAATGTTTTTTCGTAAATTGTGTGGATTTAATTTGTTTGGGTTGAACCAGATATTTTGGAATGATCAGACCTATTGAGAATTACTTTTTTAATACAAAAACTACTTGGTATCCGTGTAATGCTTAGTTAGGTTTCGCCAAAACTTATTAGGTGTACTTAGTTTCTTCTTCGTACAAATAAAATGCTAAGTATTATAATTTTTTGCTAAGTAGATACCTAATGTTGTACATGCCTAAACCCTCGTTTTTTTTAAATGGTTTCTAAAATAGGAAACACCGAATATTCAAACTCGTTATTTACTTTTACAGATCGTACCAATTTCCAGGTTGAACCGGAATTTACCGGAAATTGAACTGGACTGGCCAATCTAATCATTTTCTTTACCTTCTGGCCTTAATACTTCAGGCCAATTTCTTCACTTTAGATCATCTATTGGAATAAAATCACATAAAAATGATAAATTTGTCAGTAAAGATCAGCTCAATTCGGCACAACTAGGTATATCTAAAAGTATATTTTCACTAAAATTCAAGACAAGTTTATCCCTTTTTATTTAACACTGCGACCCCAGTTTTGGTGACATAATACAGCTTGGGTAATAAAAACAAATTACTCAAGTACCTAACTACCTAAATTTCACAATAACTAAAGCTAGAATTAGGTCCTTCATCATTGTCGTAAAGTATTTCAACTGCGTCTTAAATCTGCACTTAAGTTACACTCTGTATAATAAAAACGGCAAAAATAAACATAATCCCGTATCATATTATTCTTATTTGACATCTCAAAAAATACTACCCAGACTGATATAAAAGTTCATTACTGAGCCGGGGAATCTCTAAATTACGTCATAAAATCAAATAGCTGGAAGGAAAGTGAAGCTACCAGGCTCTGGCAGAATAAGGTAGTAATAAAATGGCAGGGAAATGCCATAAATAGAATGCTTTCTTCGGCTCAGAGGCAGGGACAGCTCAGCATGCAGCCCTAATGCAAATGACAGCGGCCTGTTACGCAGATAGCATTTTACTGGGCCCTGCATACTTGAGTTGCGTCTCCGGAAAGGTGAATGGTAAATGAAGAGACTCTAGCTTCTACGTCATTGTGTGGGCACAGAACTCTACTACTGCTACTGCTGAAAAATAAGATAAATAAACCTGAAAAATGTGTTTACGCTCGAGATCGAAAACATGGTGAATTTATATGGATGCGGTTCTTTTGCCGGTGCGTTGACTTATTTTTATGAAATTAAATAGACTCGCCCACCTTCCACTGTAAGAAAATAAAATAATCTAACAACTAGGTATCACTATAATGCAAATACAATAAGTACCAGATACGTGTTTTGCCTTTCTCTAAGGCATCATCACCAATCAGCGATATGGATATTTCGACAGTCACCCGACCTAACTTCACTACCTACTACGCGGAGGAGCAAAATAGTTCTATCCATAGTCATTTCGCCATTATACAACGTGTTACAAAAGACCGGCTAAAAAATGTAATAAATTATAAAGCGAAAAATATTGTCAACCCTAGTAAGCTGACACTTAACAAAACTGAAGTTATCATAGATTATTTAACAGAGTGTATTGTTTGACAGATTCTCAATATTTCCCTCAAAAAGGTTTTCAAACTCAATAAGAGGAATTTATGGGTTCGAAAAACGTCAATTCAAAAAAGAAACATTGTGCTGTCAATTTCAAATCTTCAAATCAATATCTCACAATTATTTCGTGTTTTATCGACATTATTTCTTAAGTGAAAAAATGGCTATCAAACCATATTCCGGCGAGCGAGGTTGGACATAAAGGCGGATATTAGGTAAAAATATACACAAATCTTAGGAGATATGTCAATCAGCACAGTTAATTAATCGAGTGCCTTGTTAACAACGTAGTCTCAATACTTCCTATGGTTTTCTCAACCGACTTCAAAGATAGAAGGAAATTGTCAATTAAGCTTTGTTTTTTTACAAGGCTTTCTTGTACAATTATGACAATCTCAAATATTCTCAAGTTTGTTTTGCGTTCACGATAATAATATTTTTTTAATACCGTTTTGACGATCTCAGTGGGATGAAAACCATTGTCATATTTAAACAGTGATAATTAAAATACAGTCTTATTTAACCCCTCGTATGCGGGAAATGAAAAATATACTGCATTCGAGCCTCTTCTGTTCCAATATCTACAAATTATGGTGATTAAAATAAAATAAAAAAAAGATATCCTTAAAATGGAGCAGATCTGCTCCGTAGCATACGAGAGGTTAAGTATTTAGTAACTATTTCCATTTCTACATGTAATTTCATACCAATCTGTCTTGAACTTACCACATTTAGTGTACAAGTGAATTTAAGTTGCACGTAAAGAAACTGAAAACCCGTCATTGCGGGCTGGGGACTTGAAGCGAAGGCTTTCAGCAAATGAGCGACGTGGCCTTTACAACGCTCAGTGCAACACGGACAAAGCGCCCTCGTGTTCCCGGGTCTTACAGCCAGCCGGCTTAGCCGGGCCTCCCGTACCTCTCACGGCCCCTTCACACAACAAGAGGAAACGTCGAGCCAGAGATCTCTCTAAAATTGCTGTTCAAATCCCTCACTCGTTGCACATTTCAGCACCAGCCAGTGTGATAATTATCGTCACAATTCCCCTCTTTAAGATTCCGCGCCACATATTTTTAATGATCGCGCTGTTACATTTTTAAATTGGAACGCTTTTTGTTTCGAATTCGTGGTTTCCCGTAATTAAAAGTTTATTCAAAGTTGGCGGGAATCGTGTTCAGAACTGGCGTGATGCTGGTCGCTGTTTTGGAATTGATTTACCTTTATAAAGGCTGTATTTAAACTACATAAAGCGATGAACATTGCATTTTAAGCCGGCTTTTAATAAATTGTATCAACTTAACATGTCAAATGTCAAAAGCAAAAATTGCGGTTACGTGCCGCCGATGTCGTTTTACCTTTTTACGCGTAATGTGGTAAAGGCGACTTGACATTTTTCATTAAATTATGAAACGATGCAACGATATTCAAATTAACTGTAAACAAGTTCCTACATTGCGTGATTATCTTAACACTTTCAGGAAGTTGGTCATCGTTAAAAATCTAATATGAATCGACATGATATACCTACCTGCTTAGTGTATGAACTATGAAATTTATCGTCTTGGCTAGAGCATTGTGTTAAGTATTTGTCTACTTATTTTCATTGGTTGGAGCCTGCGTCGTATGTTCCTTCCCATGGTCAAAACATTTTTTTTTATTAAGTATATATACCAATTCGAATTCATAGTTTTACTTTCCCGTGTGGTGCTGGGTTAAAATACCTCCCCCTTTCATCCCGTGGGTGTCGTAAGAGGTCGACTCTGGGAAAGGGTTTGGGTATTGTGGGCGATGGGCTAGCAACCTGTTACTGCAATATCACATTTAATCATCTGGTTACCCTGAAATTGACGGGCACTGGATTTTTCAATTCATGTGCTCTCAGCCCTTTTGGGGAATACAGGCGTGAGAATAAATGTATGAGTATGTGATAGTTTTTACTTAGATTTAGTTAGTACTTACACGGGACAACGTCTGCTGGGTCAGACTGGTAATAAAACAAAGCCTTCTATAGTCCACAACTTTCCCACTTTTCCCAGTTAACTAAAATAAAAGACAGGCTCTATGCCATTTACTTAAATAACGCCGTCTCCGAAACAAGCCGTACCTACCCGTAATTTATTTGTTTTCTCACATTGTGCGTTACAAATTAATTAATTCTATGAGCTACTTACGGCGGTGAATGCGTCGTTTATCTTGGCCGGTGATTTAGCTGCGAAGCCGAGGAGCTGTCTGAGCTTTTGTTTAAGTACTAGGCCGTTAGGCACAACTCGAATAGCCACAGAAGTTAATCTCCATACAGTGTATGGAGTGTTGGTCAAGAGGACTGTGTATGGCATACACAGTCCTCTTTACCAACACTCGCATGACACTTCTCACGGACATAATCTCGGAACAGTAGGGACCAGACGTTTGACGTTCGCTTGAGACGCGCGTTTGTGCGAAACGATTATGCAACCCTTTCAAGAGTAACTACCGAAACTGTGAAAATGTTACAAGTATAGTAACCAAATAAGTACCCAATCTTGTAATTTAAGTAGCAATGACATTAAAGTAATGTTAGGTATATTTAAGTATCCATAATTAAATCAAACTACTAGACACAAGTGCCACGACCACGATAGTTTTATATTTACAACGTCTTAAAATGTTAAATATTGTTTAGTGGATAATAGTTGAATGGTCAAGCAATCATTTATGATTTGTTAAGGTAACTATGACACACATTATTTTGTATATGGGTGGTGGGTTCATTCTAGTTATTAGTTAAGTTTAGGTAGTTTGTTTATTTATTGATATCAAGTCTGAGGACAGACTTATTGTAGGATGGTCGAATGTAGGATTGACTTCGTGTAAAGGGACGTAAGAGATGTATAAAAGAGACGAAATGAGAGAAAGGGTAAGAGATAGGAATGACAGGAGAGGGTGATTGTTATATTTTTTTTAAAATGGCAGTTAGTCTGTCACGAAAGACGGATTAAAAAGTGTTTTCTTAAGAAGAAAAAGTTTAGTCTTATTATTTAATATCTCGGTCCTACATTCTGGGCCTTTACTTATTACGCCGAGCGTAGGTGTGAAAAGTAAAGTACACAAAAACACTTGATTGACTTCTGTACGCATTTGTTTTGTGCGTTAGGCTAGCTTTTTGATTAAGTAGTTGCCTAACATCTCTTAGTTACCGAAGTGAGAGCATTCTTTTTACTGTGATTTCTTTCACCGAATTGTTCTAGTTTAGGCATTCTGAATTCAAAGCAAATAGACTTAGGTTACGGATAGGTCAGTTAGTTAGGATTAAGGCATCCCAGCAAACATTTTGGTCGTATAATGAAACGTTTATAAGACCTCTAGTTATATAAAAGTTATATTACAGTACCTTTTCTAACTCTTCGTCATTTAATAGTGCATTATACGTCCGAATAGTCATATACATTTTTTGTCGTATAATGGTGTCTACGACGACGTCTATGAAACATACTTATATGACGTTTTCGTCGTGTAAACGTTTCTGTCGTATAAATGTCGAGTAAGTGTCAATTTCGTAATGAAATTCTCTTTTATACAACTGCTACTCGAACAACAATTGTTTAATCGTCGTACTCTTGACCGTTATATAACTGTTGATTAAATGTTACGAGTGCAACGTTTATACGTCCTCAAGTAACACAAACACGATAATACGACCACTATTTCATTAATACTCCTGTAAAGGTCTTAAATTCTACATTTATGTCACTTCCACACTTTTGAAAGTTAAAAGCAATGATAAATCAAGAGGTCAAGCTGACAGGGACAAAAATGAAAATGGTTCCGTATCACAATTAAATGCAAATGCTACACATATTTAGTAAGTCCTTTATGTGAAGCGCGCAGTGCTTTCGCGGCTATGCCCTGCAGTTAATTTGCTTTTTAGGACACTTTCTCATTTTTCGAAGTTGATAGTAATTCATAGTCCAAAAGTGAATGTAATGTTATTTGTAGCAAAGAAAGCACTTTAACCAAAATTTATGACTGCAGAGATAATTTTAAAAAGTAGGCTATTGATTTTGCCACATGCATGCAGCATTAAAAATCGGCCAAGTGCGAGTTGGACTCGCGCACGATGAGTTTCGTACCAAAATAGTAAAAAAAAACACTTTTTTTTCATGGGAGACCCTCTTAATTATTATTATTTTGTTTTTAGTATTTTTTGTTGTAGTGACAATACATACACGTGAAAATTTCAACTGCATAGCTATCACGGTTATTAAGATACAGTTCGCAGGATGGTGACCATTAAAAACATACGTACATACATACATACGTTTTTTGTATGGGAGCCCACCTTAATTATTATTATTATTTTAATATTTGTTGTTGTAGTAGCAACAATAATACATAATCTCTGAAATTTTCAATTGCCTATCTTTTACCGTTCTTGAGATACAGCCTGGTAACAGACGGACAGACAGACAGTGAAGTCTTAGTAATAGGATCTCATTTTCACCCTTTTGGTACGGTACAGCACTCTAAAAAAAGGATGTCTTGCATATATTAGATTCAAGGACGCTTTTAAAAAGTATGACTAATCAATATCCGCATAAGTAGATCGTTTTACGGTTTATCTAAAAACAACATTATTTTGGGTGAAATTAAACATTTTTATAATTATGATTGTACATGTAATTATGTTCAATGTAACAACTTAATGGTTTTGGGAAATAGATGTTTTAGCAAACAAGCTTTTATCGGTCTGAACCAACACTTATGTTATGATCAGTTATTGCGATCAACAGAAAACACTGCTTTTTGAATGCGAGTGCAAGAGAGAAAATACGCGTGCAGACGTTTAATTATTTCATTATTGAACCCTAAACCGACTATCATGGCGGCCATTTCCATTTTGAACACACAGTTTATAGGTCGGGAAGTCATATAGTGGTCGTATAACGCATATACGTAATATTTTTTTAATAAAATTATATTAATACTTAAGAAATCTTATAAAACACGGATAACTCACGTAATAAATCGAGTTTAGCTCGACATGTTTCGGACTAATTCGTAGCCCTTCATCTAGGAGCCGCGGCATGTCGAGCTAAACTCGATTTATTACGTGAGTTATCCGTGTTTTATAAGATGAGTGAGTCTCACGGTAGTTTAATGTTAAATAATACTTAAGAAAATTAAAAGCGCTTAAAAATTTTGTTACAAAATTACTTCACATTCATCAGTAAACTTAAGTGCACAGTAGTTTATAATTGATGAATATGGTTGTTTCATCTCAATTGTCCAAATATATTACTTGTATTAAAACATGGCGGCTGCAAATATTTCCTAATCAAATTAAGTCAAGTCAACATCGAACGAAAATTCTATACTTATCAGAAGTCACATCACGTCATCTTTACGCGACGATAACATAACCATTACATTAAGTATATAAAAATCATATTAGGCACCACTACTCTACAAAATGTCGAATACACGTCGCAAGCGCTATTTTTATGTGACTTGCAGCCAAATCGCCGACCACTATATGACGATTATGCGACTAAAAAGGTACTTATACGACGCTTACACGAAACTTATACGACTTAAAGTTGAATAAAATGGGCCCTTTTTGCGTCGAGTAAACGTCCTTACGACCTTTATACGACTATACTAAACAACTTAAAGTTGAGACCAAAACGTCTACTCGACCTCGAAATGTTTGCTGGGATGGTACAGAATACTATACTACTGTGGTATTGGGTTCAAACTCGACCTCTGGAGCTTATTGTACCTACTGTTGAATCCTGAATTCAGTTTGTGAAACTTGTACCTAATTGAAAATACTTTATTAATTTTAATGATAATTCGTAAAAAACTCTGTCCGTTTCTTCCATGGGTGTTGTAAGAGGTGATTTAGGAAATAAGTCAAGGCATGCATGTATGTTTTAAACTATGCTATGTTATAATTATGCTAAAAGTGTAACGTAAAATAGTCATAGTTTTGTCTGTCACGTTACGTTTGGGTGCCCGCCCGTAAAGAAATCCGATAGAGGCGAAATTTGCACCCACAACCTTAGTAATTGTCCCATTTATCCATTTCGTTGTATGTTGATAAATTCGTAAAACTAATTTTTATAAGACTCACTTTAAACCATGATTATTCTTTTAAAAAAATTGATACAATTTAAATTCCTTAAAGTCCTACACTTTCAATGAATTTTTCACGTCGTTCAAGTGTAATAATAAACGTAGGAATCTCAAGAATTATATCAAAATCCTCTTTCACATAAGTTGCGAAATAATGAAGTAAATTCAATTATAATAATTTTACCAGCAATAGGTACCTACCTGGGCACCAGTTTAAGTTATTCTGTGACAGTCTTCAAAATTGCATTGTTTATCAGGTAACACAGTAAATTCTTTTAGAAATACATAGGTAGGTACATCTGTTTCCTGCGACAAGATTGTACCAACGAACTTCAACAACTAACCTACTACATTATTAGGTACGCTTAGATACATCTACAAGCCTCGATCCAGTTTTGATAGATGGCAGGCCACTAACGAAACGGTTGGCCCCTCCTCGCTCCTAATGCCTAGGACATTTGTTAATATGCCCTGAGAGTTGATTTATAGTCACCATCAAGCGACATGGTTCCTTGTAATTTGCTGATTAATTTCTGGAGCCAGGTCTAGAAGAAACGCGGTCAAGCGGCACCAGCCCGGCCGTTTATCAGTTCTAGTTCTTTTCTCTTTATTTATTGAGTACTTAAGTACTAAGTAAGTAGGATACTGCAGAGGTGATTGTGGATATTAGGATTAGAGCCTAGATATAACTATCGTGCCGTATGGTGCCGGGTTAGAATAGCACCTCCCCATTTCTTCCCGTGGGTGTCGTAAGAGTCTACTCTGGGAAAGGGTTAGTGTATTGTGGGCGGTGGGCTAGCAACCTGTCACTACAATATCACGTTTAACCATCTGGTTACACTGAAATTGCAAACCGTGGCACTGGATTTTTGAATTCATGTGATCTGCCTACCCCTCTTGGGAATACAGGCGTGAGAATATGTATGTATGTATAACTATTTTCAAAAGGGCGCGTGTCTCTGCGTGATAACACCAGTAGGTAGGCTTAGTAGAGCAACACGTTAGAGACGTCACGCGCGCGGGATAGACCATCCGTCACTTTCCGACCTCTCTAGTTAGACAGTGACAGGTATAGTCTATCTCGCACGCTTCTCTACTCCCGCCTTGCTGTGCTAAGCCGACAGTAATGAAAGACTAGTTGTGCAAGGCAGTGTAGAAGGGATTAGTGCTCGTGGTAGATTTCCAACGCTTTTGATGTGCTCCTTCATTAATGCCCAAGAACAGCCATGAGGGAAGAATGGCGGCGAATGGTGAAGCGCGCCACCAACTCGTAGCGACCACGACCACTGACAAGAGTGCTGACTGTGTGTTATAACAAGCCAGATAAAGGTAGGTACAAGTTGACAGCTGATAGGCAGTAGCAGCAGACGTTGGTACAACACTAAAGGTGTCAATACATATCCAAAATTTAGTCTGCAGCCAGGATTTAAAATTACAAACATATTTTTCTGTATTGGTTATTGTAATCAATTTATTTACAGAACAAATATGTACAAAACAACCTGTGTCGATACACTGGCACCGTCCCACCTCCACGGTACTTCCACTAAACCAGGAGCGGCAGCTGAAGCGGCCGAAAAACTAAAAAGCACAAAATACGGAGGTCTCGGCCCAGAATACCTTTTCTTACCATTCGGGGTCGAGACCTTAGGTCCGTGGGGTCCCAGCGCCACCAACTTAATGAAAGAGCTCTCCAAGCGGCTGGTTGATGCAACCGGAGACCGGAGAGCTGGCAGCTTCCTCGCTCAACGCATCAGCATTGCGATACAGCGAGGAAACGCTGCCAGCGTCTTTGGAACCATGCCTCGGGGGTGCCCATTTTTAAATATACTTATTTTAGATTTAAGTTTAGTTTTTAAGTTAGTTGTATATAATTTTAATTGTTTTTGTTTTTTTCTGTTACGTAATAAAATTGTTTACGTAGGTTGGTTTTACAGACCATATTCCCTTAACTAACTTATTTGACTAAAAAGCAATCAAGAGTCGACCCAAAAAACTCTCGCTACCGTAAGAAGCGGGAATTGCTCCCAAATTAGATGAGAGGCAATAAATAAGAGGCATTTCACTTGTCCCCATTCGATTACGCGTCATATCGAATCGCCGTCGCCTCGCCCGGATAACGCCACTCACGTCGAGCGTCATTTGTCACCTCGACAGCGAAGCAGGCCTGTATTTATACGGACTTACATTGAATTTATAGATTACAGCTGCGAATGGAGCTGGATTTCATTCTTTTTGAAGACGATGTTGAACGTGGTGAACGAAACTCGGGAGCTGGTACTTAGCTTGGTACATTAGATATCGATGATAAATTTATTTATTTCGTTCTGCAAATCGAAACATGCCTAATTTTCATTTCAGATACAAATTACTTACTTATTCACAAATGGATCGACGATTCACGAAAGAATGCATGTTTAACCCATAATTGACAGTGAAGAAAAACCTTCTTTCAAGCCTCATTGTCAGTTGGTCAATGTACAAAAAAAACTACATACATAAGTAAGAAAGTGTAAGTTTCCCAAATCAGGTAGGCAGAGTGCCTACATGAAACGCTACATAGACAAAACCATGACTATTTTAAGTTTATGTCATGGCCACATCCATTTCATTATACATTTTGTTTAGGTTTTGAGTTGGGAGGTATAATAGTGTTTACCGGTCATGCAAACAGAAAAAAAAATTCTGTTTCCCAGCGCCTCTAACAAAGCAGACAGCAAAAGCCACCTTTCTAGTTTCTCGGTGTATTGCGGCCGTATTTCACGAGGCCAATAGTCTCCGTATTAGTATGTGTCCCAGTGCCGGCTTAACTCACAATTCGTTGCGGACTCCATTCGGTGGCTAAATGAAAGTAACGCACCATTTCTGTCCGACTTACCGTGCTTTACGCCCCGACGTGCTGTCGAACGGGGAACTTTACCGGCCAGCGTAATAGCCGTGGAATAATGTAGTATTTCACTTGTACATAAGAGCCAAACAAGTCTTAAGACGGAGACGAACCGCCCTTATAGTAAATTTTTGAGATAGAACGCATATTTGTTTGGTATTCGGCGTATCTTTCTCATTGTCAGTTTTGATGCCGAACATATTCGGTTCGAGTAGGTAGACATTTTATTTTTCTTGGCTACAACACGCGAAGCGCGAAGTAGAACTAAAAATGAAAGCTTCTTGTGTAAGATTCATTTTACATTGTAAGTACGAAATAGTTAAACCAAATAATTTGACCGAATATAAAAAAAAAAAAACTATGTAATATTGTTTTTCTTCATACAAGTCATATTTGACTTTAAGTGCCTATGCTATACTCGTACTATAGAGCATCTGACGATTGATAGATAAAGCGAGAATTCTTCGATTTCACGTTGAGAGTACATATTTTAGAGCAACGATCACCTATGATCACCTTTACCTAATAGTGCAGACATGTTCATCCTTATTGCGGAGCCTATCCACCTAGGTATCTGTCAGTTAAATAATTTCAGGCGAGGAAGTTTCCATGTGAGTGTATGGTTTAATGATGATTTATTATTAGATACTACGTACAGATTCTGTTGTTAATTACTCATTTAAAATAAATACCTGAAAAAGTTATTACAGCGATGATGTTATAAAAGGGTTACTTCCCAATAAGAGTCATAAATTTTCGAGGTACTAAAAACAAGCCGTTGAGAAGGGAAATAAAACATGTTTTATACCGTCATAATAATATAACTATATGTATTTGCGTATAAAATATTTTACATTAGGTACGTTTTTTGCCAAGCAATATAAAATCCTACGGCTACTACATTCTTATCAATTACTGTAAAATAAAATGTCTTACATACTTGGGTTATAACGCTCAGTTTTAATTAAATATAATAACTTTATCTTGCAAAGACAAAACGAGGAACATTATTTACTTACACCGCAAATTTAATTTCGAATAGGTACTCGATTCATTTAACATTAAACTACCGTGAGACTCACTCATCTTATAAAACACGGATAACTCACGTTATAAATCGAGTTTAGCTCGACATGT
>BHDV01065476.1:35127-48345 GCA_005406045.1 Adoxophyes honmai
CTAGATGAAGGGCTACGAATTAGTCCGAAACATGTCGAGCTAAACTCGATTTATAACGTGAGTTATCCGTGTTTTATAAGATACTCGATTCATGTTGCAAATTTAAACAAAAGTTCAAATAAATATCTTCATCTGTTAAATACCTACTCATTATGTCTTTATTACTGAATAATTTCATTGAAATTCACTTATCTTAATAATCAACTTAACTATACTTCGTATTACCTACACCTACATTAACTTGCGCGTATGAGCAGTAATAATAATAATACAAATTTTCATTGAGATTTCAATACTATACCTACTTTTGAATACAATACCTAACTAATGAAGAAAATGCGCCCAATTAATTAACAGTAGAATAAAACTCATGTTGAAAATTATCGGATAACTCACGTTAAATAAATCGAGTTTTTGCTCGACATGTTTCGGACTAATTCGTAGCCCTTCATCTAGGAGCCGCAGCAGCTGCTGCTGCCAAACGCGAACTGCGCGCCTCGGCTCTCTTCGCGCGACGTGAGTTATCCGATAATTTTCAACATGAGTGAGTCTCACGGTAGTTTAATGTATAAGTAGAATAAAACATTAAAATAATATTGGTTCATTTCTTCCATGGCAGTGAGGTTGCTCCGATTTATATGCATATTCACTTCAATTTCAATAAAATGTAAACCGATTTCTAATAGGTAGGCAATAATTTAGATAAAAAAGAATACATAAAAAATCATAAATATACTGGTCAATATTTTATCCACTTCTCAAATTCAGTTCTCTTCAATAAAATACTTTATTTATTAGAATGTCTATTTTAAATCAGGATTTTTGTTTGAGATCGGAACAGTTACGAGTTTTAAGATTATTGAGATTAGTGGATAGTACATTTTTTATAGCGTTATTTTACAGTCACAATACATGTTTTGTAAAATTTGTCCTTAATTTGGTAATGAAATGAGATTAGAGTCAACGAGGTTGTAAGTCTAAAAAATTGCCCCGAATATTAGCACAAATAAAAAAAAACAATCTGTTCGGGAAGCCTCAATGCTTGATAAAATAAAAAAATCCTTCATATCAAACCAAGGTCAGAAAATCAAACAAATTATTAAAAACTCGAAAAAGTCACACACCTTCTAAAATGCAAGCAGTTGTTTCCGACTTTGTACTTGAAATTAAAGCAAACAGAAATTTCTTAATTATTTTAGTTGGACCATAATAAAGAAATAATCTAGATACAACAAAATTTCTATACAATCAGTTGGTAAACGTTTCAAAATACTTAAAGCTCTGCACATCTATAAAATTTACAAGAGAAACACCACTAGGTACACGTCTAGGTTTAATTGAACACTTAATAATTAATTTGTGCAAATAAATTTGAGATTTAAACCAGGGTCGAATCACATTAAATACTATAAATGGAATAATTAAACTTAGAGCATGCTTAACTTTAAATACAAATATCAAACGTTAACTTAAAGCGATGAGTATTCATTATGCTAAGATTCGTTAGTGGTTCTTATGATACACGATAATAATAATAGTAAATATCCATAATCCTTATAATAATAGTAGATCCATTATTCTCCTGCGGCTTGGCTCACAACCCCTGTCGTTCGTCGACAAATTTAGTTACCTAAAGCACTTTGTAAAGCATTTGCAAGGCTTAATCGTATGCTAACGACAATAATCTCATACGGAATAGCTGGAGGCGCCTCCCCTAAGTTGCCAGTATTCAGTTTGACAGGTACGTCCTGGTACTTAGCTAGTGCAAGTTTATCACTTTTTTCAGTAAATGGTAATTAATGAACCACTAATTTTTGTTTTATAATATGTACATACGTACAGCATAACGTTACGCCTCTTTCGCACAGGGGTAGGCAGAGACTACTTTGTTCCACTTGCTACGATCCTGACATACCCCTTTTGCTATATTATTTTTATTTTTAGAATAGTAACTTTATAGACATTACAATCATTAGCTCTTTGAGGATAACAGCTGTTACTATTATATCTCGTTAATTATTTTAGGATTTATTGTAATTTGCAATTTTTATTTGCCATTTTATTTTTATTCTTTATCTTTATGTTCAATAAAGAGTTTTTTACGTACTTAGGTACTTAATCTAACTTGAACCTAAAAATTAAGCTGAAAGTGGCCACTGAGCGTGAAATAGTCATTATTTTCGTCATGTAGTGTTTCGTGTGCTCCGCTTACTTCATTTAGGAATACAAGCGTGATGTATGTATGTATGTATGTATGTACAGCGAAATTGTGTATGCTTGCTCAAACTAAGTATTCGAACAATACCCTTAACTATAAGTTTGTTATAGAGATTTATATTGTTGGAAGAATGCTATCATTCATTCACGTAACACATTAATTCAACATACAACTCTAAAATACAAAATATATTTGCTATACAAACAAGGCAGCAAATACTTTAGCAATACATATTGAAATGCATCAACTGATCAGTAAATTTTTTCGTCTGTTCACTCACATTTATTATATAAAGTTATCCCAATACTATTTCTCACAGCTCTTTTAAGGCTAGCATAGTTGGCCGATTCTTGAACACATTTTTAGAGCGCGGTCAGTCCAATTTTTCGGTCGACTTACGACTTTTTTCATGAAATAATTATTCAAATTTAAGGAATAATATTTTATGAAGGTTAAAATACGTTTCGGCATATCCTGACTCTACATTTGATACAATTTATCAATGGATTGTCATCCTTCGTACTTTGATAAGAAACTTGAAACTCCAGGACATCAATGATGTCACGTCATTTAGGATATACTTCAGTGATTCGGTGGCGTTTTGCGTTTGTTTTGTTACAGAACTGTACAATAAAAGCATTATACGAAATTACATGTAACCAATAGGACTCTTCAAAAAACCGAACTGACTGCACTTTCGTCATAAGGACATTTACACATCGAACAACAAGGTCAACATTTATTCATAAACTTTGTCACATCGAGGTAACGTGATTATCTGAGGAAAGAGCGTGAAGGTGAGATTAGGAAGTGGTGAGACGTAATGACAAGCTAAGACAAGTGCGAAAGCTAAACTTGTGTGTGATTATTTAAGCCAAACATATTCACAGGTAGTGTCGCCAAGTTTTCACTAAAAGTATCATCCACCTAACTTTACTCGCGATACTGTTTGTTAAATTGTTGTTGAGCGGCATCGTTGCCATTCCAGTAGTTGCTGGCAACCAAGAAAGATGTTTGTTTAATACAATATCAATAGTACGTTTAAACTCCTGCGGTATACTGTATACATAGCTGGCCTAAATAATCGTTTAACATTTCATTTAACACTAGCGTTAAGTCTTTAGCAGCGCCATCTAGATTAATCTATTAGAACTAGCAAGCATCGCGACCGACGTAATGATCGGTGGGTACAAAAGTTTCAGGCACTTACGGAGAATGGATTAAAAGCAGCGCGTACAAACCTTGGAAATTCAAGGCTCTACATGAAACTGTAACATTTTTGAAGTTAGGACGTATTTGGTGACAAAATAGGGATCCCCTTGGAATGCATAATTTTATTTGGACTATTATTGTTTCGCATAATTGATTTGGCATAATTAATTTTGGCATAACAGTACTTTCGCATAATAATACTTTGGCCTAATAGTTTATTGGCATACTACGCTAATAGCATAATTTCACTTGGACTAATTTGTATTGGCCGAATACACATTACGCATAATATTGTTTGGGCTAATAATTATTTGGTATAAATGTCTTTATGCATAATTTAAAAACTCAGTTTCGTTGTTACCATGTATTTACTATTATTATTAGGTTAGGTTAGGTTAGTATGAAATCCAGGCGCGAAGCGCCTAAACATCGCGGAATAGTTCGCGGACCATCATCGACATCGATTTATTTCCTAAATAATACATAAGTATGCATACCATTGGTATGAATACCAATAATTACTACGAGTCGTTGGCACAAAACTTTACTATTTTTTGGCATAATACTGTTATGCATATTGATATGATGCCATTTGATTATTATGCCTATTTATGCTTATGCTTATAGACATTAGTCTTGATGACAATTATGCTTCCTGTATTTATGCTTTTTAATGTTATGCGTTAAAAAATATGCGTAATAATGATTATGCGTAAAACAATTTCGGCGAAAAGTGTTATGCGAAACAATATTAGTCTAAAAAACTTTATGCCTTCCAATAGAGAACCGACAAAATACCATTAACAGATGGCGGTAACATTAACATTGGGATTGGTTTATTAATATAGTTAATTAGAAATTTAACAAGGTATGAAATATCAACTTCGGTGATGTTGTGTCTAGTATAAAATGGCAACAGTTTTTGGTGTAATTTTTTTACCATGTCTTAACACTTTTTGGCTGTGCCTTAAACTAAAGAAACATTTGCACCCTCCGTTCCGACTACGTCTGAGGACTATGCGACACTGCCGGCGTCGCCGCATACACCGCGCCGAGACCAATCACATGCGCGATTGGTGGTTGCTGATTGGTTACTTGCTCATTGGCTGTGTGGTGATTGGTCGATTGTACTCGCATGCGGCGGCGACAGCAGTGTCGAATGTTTAAATTCCTTACTCACTCACCTATTGCAAGTGAAGGTAGTTTCAAGAAAGGGGGACGAAGGGGGGAGAGGGATGGTGTAGAGCGCTTCGTAGGGGTTGGAGGTGTGTCGAGTATTGCGTCACACGGCTGCAGGAGTGGCTGATTGTCAGTGCCATTTGGCTTTCTGGGCGAAGATGTCTGCTCGGAGATTTTGGGCGAAGCATATTCCGAGTATCTGTGTAAAAACAACTGATTATGAAATTGAAAATTATACAAAGACGGATTCTGGACAAGTACTTTAATCTGATAGTTTTAGGCCCTGCACAGACGACAGACTGTCCGCTACGGACTTTTTAGCCTGTGAACATAGAACCTATGGAATTATATGCAGTAACGCACACGACGCGCAAAAAGTCCTGCGCACATTGCATACAATCCACGTAGACTTTTTGTGCGCCGTAGATTCGATCGCACAAAAAGTCTGTCGTCTGCGCTGCCCTTTATGCTGTTTCTTTATAAATTACTTTAACTACTACTAATTATGTTTTGTTCTTTATCCGATTTTTTAGTTCTTGGTTAAAAACACAATAGAAATCACATCACACTATAGGAAGCGTCACTTTTCTCTGCAGCGGCCAGTACCTACAGCAAAACTTCAAAACAGGCAAACTAAAACCATGCCTCGTTCAATGTGCATGCAAAAAAAAACACAAAAAGCTACTACTTACTTGTGCAAAAGTAGTACATACAGCGGAGGTGGCAACAACCAACAAGTTTCGGTCAAACCACTCTTCAGCTGCCTCTAAGCAGCCTTTGTCATGAATTATTTTAGCAATGTCATAATTCTAGAAAGAAAAGAAAAAAGGAACGTAAAAAAACAAACGCACACACAAACTACACTACTTACACGCATTAAGATCTACCAAGCACACTGAATCATTTCGAATCGAGTCATTATATTGAAAAAAATATATTCAAAGCAATATCCCAAAGTACTGATAACTATTGAACTGGCGCTGGTCAGTGAAGTTTTTCTACCAGTTAAGCATTTTCTATTAAAGCAATGCGACTCGTTTCGACAAGTTCCAGCTAACTTGAGACGCCTAGCTAAATCAATTCACAGCCATGCGTTCGCGTATGCTGGGATCCTGTAATCTGACGGCCTGGCTGAAAGGGTTAACTGGATGTCTATCGTAAAGTACTGGAATATAACATACCTACGGCCTTATGTGCTATTCTTTCCAATTGCACACACATCCACAAGTGGTCTGTCTATACTGGTTAGTAGGGGTACAGATAAATGCGAAAGTAACTTCGTCTATCTGTCTGTCCGTCTGTCTGTCGCGCTTTCACGCAAGAACTGAACCGATTTAATAACACACAGAAAGTCTAGAACTTGGGAAAGGACCTAGGCTAATATTTATTGCGAAAAAGAGTCGCAAATGGTTTAAAGGGGGGGATAAAAAAGCTATCCATCACTTTTACACGCGGACGAAATTGGCCACCGTTGTCCATCATAAATTCAACCCTTTGCTCGCCAGGCCGCCAGTCCGGACCGCAGCTATAGCGCTACTGTGTAACCTTGAGGGCTATGAACGCCAGGAAGGCAGCCGTGACCACGACCAGTCGACGCTGCAGCCAGTCCTCGCCTGCCACTAGGCAGCCTCGCTCGTGGATCACGCGCTCGCTCAGTTGCTACAGTTTAATAATTCAATTTGGTACAGGTTACAGGTGTACCACAAATATAAGTTACATCGGCAATCTTCGGTCGCGCCGACGAGCAGACAAATACCGAATGGAATCGAATGTATGACCGATTCAATAAATACAATAACAGACGAAACCTTTCTGTCTCGCCAGGCAAAATGGCGGGCCCCGGAGTTGCCGGCGTCACGCGCATTATATTAGCCAATGGCCGTTAAAGATTTTCCCGCGTAATGGCACTGCATTATGATTAGCTAAAACGTATTCTAATTTAGCCTGCTATACAAGTCGTTATTTTTAGACTAATTTAATAATAGCGTACACAAAATATGAGTAAGTACTATATGCCATGAATGGACTAATGTCTAAGGATTGTTTTTACAACAAAAAAACTGTTTCCATATTACTCGGTTATTTGTATGACGGAGATGGAAAACAACATTAAGACTAGATTCTTTTGAGATTGACATCAGTTTGATGAGTAGTTCCCAACTTCCAACGTACCTAAATTTCGATAACGTGGAATACCCACTACCCAATTTGATGTTTGAAAACCACGACTAAAAACTAATTTTACAACGGCTAACGTTTTAAAAAAACAAATTGTCTATGGTAACAAGATTATCATAATCTGAGTCTACTCACATAAGAGGGCTTCCTCACGTCGTAACCGCACTGCTTGTTCCGTATGATGTCTTGCGGCTTGCTCCGGCAGCAACTAAAGGGTACGCCACACGCTTCCCGCGAGCCTACCGCTCCGCTAGAGCAGTTGAAATAGGCGTTGCGATCCCAGTCGCGAGGGCCTTCTACGCCGCAGCATTGCAACTGAAAAATAGAAATTGAATATAATGGATTGTAACAAAAAATTGGGTGAAAAATTTTAATTTTTAAAACAAAAAAAAATTTAAACCCTAGTCTAAGCTGTCACTTGATAGAACTGAAATTATCATAGATTATTTAACAGAGTGTATTCTTTGATCAAGTTATGTCGAAATACGGGAAACTTAATTACCCAGTCTTCTTGAATCCAGTCAATTAGGTTTTGCTGGTCAGGGTCTTCTCTGTAATGTGTGATGAAGGTTTGGAAACCGGTCGTCGCTTGTAATTTTATCTGAAAACATACAATCCATAAGTATAAACAATCCATAGGTATAAACAATCCATAGTTATATACCTAAACTTATGCTAAAAGCGCCAATAAAAAGTGAAATAAGGAAATAGTTTTGTACAGCGCTGGTAGGCTCAAAAATGACGTGTAAAGTGCTCTTACGACCCTATTTGCATAAATAAAGTTTTGAATATTGAGTTTCGATTTTTTTTAATTTTGAATTATGTAGTGTTTCGTGTGTTCAGCCTGCCTCATTTTGGAATTCAGACGTGATGTATGTAAATTCTAGTCTCATTCAGTTGCATCGGCTTTAAATCAAGATACATTCTAGTTCTGCGGTTAGTGACAAATCACGTATAACAAGTTTACTCGCCCACGTAGTTTCAAAGCAACTTGCTAACTGCAGTGAAAGTAAAAGTAATGCTGTATGTACGATCGAACCTTTGATTCATTACCCATCACAGAACCTTCTTATAGTGAATGTCATCAGGAATATACACGTAGGTAGAGCACACAAAATGGTACATAGTCAAAACTCCGACTATTTCACGTTACATAAACGTATGTTTTTAATTAGGTAGATATACTCGTATGTTAAATGTGTCCGCGAACAAAGTGCCATGGACAAAGAACTTTAACTAAACATAGATACATTATTTTGACTTAAAAGTACTGTACTGAAGATAATGCCACAACATTAACGTAACAACGACGTAAAAAAACTGATAGGAACCATTAGTACTCTTATCGACTGTTTTATGTTATTACCAGGGATCAGAAAAATTTGCGACATTGTTTGCAATTATGTGGATTATGACTCCAAAATCAATCAAAATGTTAATTAATTATTAATTGAAATATAATTTGAATTTTTGGAGATTAATCATAAAGTGCTTATAAGCACGTATAATTATAGTACTTTACTTAAAAAAAAACGTTACAGCGACGATGAATTACATAAATAATTATTAGCAAAAGGTTCGTACTTAAAAAAAAAGGATTTTTTTCCGTTAATATTTATATAATTATAATAAATAAATAACGATTTGGAAAAATACTGTTTTTTTTTAATATACTTTAACAAACTTTTGTATTTATTGATCAGGAATCAAATTATATGTCAAGTACAAAATTAAAAAAATATATGCTAGAAGTGGCGGCGAAGCATGAAATAGTTATAATCACGGTCATGTCTATTTCACTTTTTGTGTGCTCTGCCTAAGCCATTTGGGAACCTAGACGTGATGACGTATGTACGAGTATGTATGTAAAAAATTAATTAACTGAATAACATTTCGATTCATTTTGGAGTCATGTCCACATTGTAATTGCAAACAATGTCGCAAATTTTTCCGATCTCTGGTTATTACATAGTTTAAAAGATAGCGAAAAGGGCGTTGTTGCCTTATGTTCGCAATGTATATTTACCCAGTCTTTGAAAACAAAGAACAATATCCCGGTAGTCATCTCGGAGAGTAGCAGCAACGCGAGAAAAACGGCATACTGTAAGAAAAAATAGAATGCTCAATAGTTTTTATTGTGTGATTTGAGAATGACATACAATTTTTAGAACAGTTTGACCAGACAAACCAGACATTTTTTTCATGAATGCTCCTTTAATAATTTCGTAAAGAACCTGGCCCGGCATTACACGATCATTTTTGTCACTAAAGCCGCGCTTACACTGAGTCGTTCACCTAACTCAGTAGCCACCAATTCCGAACTATTTGAATCAACAAACATCGTCTTTAAATTAGACTGTCCACAGCCGCCGTTACCGAGTCAGGCCGTGAAAGCTGTCACTCGCCGAATGCTGCTGACTAATGTGTTCTTTACGCTTTTGCAATCACCGCATAAAGCATGTGTCGAGCGAATCAGTGTATTTGCCGCTTTATAAACGACTTAAGTTTCAGCGCAAAACATTTAACAAAGTCGGCAGTACAGTAGTGTGTTTTCTCCTTATGAAGGCAGAAATTAAGAGAAATTCCAGGTTCAATTGCTAGTAAACAGCTTAAAAAGATACAGCAATGCCGTAATATTAATTACAGTTAAATTTAATTTTTAAGACCACAGAATTTTCAATTGTGTAATGACAAATCTGTCTTTGGATTTCTGTATTGTATTCCTGCCGCAGTAAGCTTCTACCGCATCTGTTTACAAATTCTTGACAAATGCAACCAAAACTCCTTGCCATAGGGTTCTTTCACTAGTCGAACATGGATTTACCAGAGTACATGTACACAATGTGGTAGTTAGTGAACTAATTAGTAACATAATAGTACTCACGCAAGCGAGTAGGCAAGTGTTCTCACGCAGCGCGCCGACGCAGCCGGTGAAGCCGATTATGAAGGTTATGGTCCCTGGAAGGAAAAACATGGTAATCTGAATTAAAGGTCACTTATATGAACAATTAATAATTATCATAATCATCTCAGATTAACTAGTGGTAATGTTTACATACATACATATTCTCACGCCTGTGTTCCCATGAGGGGTAGGCAGAGCACATGAATTCAAAAATCCAGTGCCACATTTAGTAATTTCAGGGCAACCAGATGGTTAAACGTGATATTGCGGTGACAGGTTGCTAGCCCATCGCCCACAATACACTAACCCTTTCCCAGAGTCGACTCTTACGACACCCACGGGAAGAAAGGGGGAGGTGCTATTCTAACCCGGCACCACACGGGTGGTAATGTTTGATATGAATAAAGTAGCTTCATAAATGTCCTCTGCGGTGTCTGTTTTAGATTATCTAACACCTTTTTATTTCTTCCATGGATGTTGTAAGGGGATCTTAGAAAACAGATTAAAATGTGTTTTAGGAGACAATCTAGTAACCATACATAGGCAAAACCATGACAACTTCACGTTTCGTGGCCACTTCTAGCAATTTTTTTTAGGTTTTGAGTTGGCAGGTTCATACATTACCTTACCTTATTAGTGACAGATTGCTAACCTGTCGCCTAAAATATACCTTAACCTAGTTTCTTAGTCGCCTCTTACGACATCCGCGGAAGAAATGAAGAGGTGTTATTCTAAGCCCAACACTACACGGGGGCCACATCTGTATTACACTATTGTAATTTTTCATAATAATCTATACCATACCCACTTTAGCATTTGTATTATTAATGTATTTAATGCTGGTGATAGAATATACCTAAAATATAAAAAACAATTATATACCGCTTTATTTGTAGTAAGTTATTAAAAGGAAATATAATATTTTATAGAAATACAAGCTACTTGCATATTCCAATTATTCCAGTCTCCTCCAATGAGGAAACTATCATTAATCATTATATTAACCTGTAGGTTTGATTAACAGCACAATTATCAACAAATAAAAAATAGGAAGTTTACTTCCTCAAACAACAATTTTAATATTACAACGAAATTGCCAAAATGCCAAAGAAACAGGAGTGAAGAAACGACTTATTCTTAATTATGAAACACTTTAAACATAATATTATGATATGATACTGATAAACCGAAAGAAGACTCTTATTAACTTGATAAGACATATCTTAATGTAAATATACAAAGAATAACATTATCACTGCGTTTGTGAATAAAGAATGCCTATGAAGGCTTTTTCATGTCACACTTGGAATAAACTGACAAAATTAGGACCTACTATTGGTCGTCTTGAAAAAGATCTATAAAATATTGCTGGTAACATTCAAATTTCTAGTTAGTACTGGAGTATAGGTACTAGGGTCGCAGGACCGAGACAGGATATTGTTTTATGTTTTACGATCAATTAACGTTTACTTGATAGATTTGAAATTAAGCGCGAGTACTTACCAACACACATCAATATAAAAGCCGGGTCCAGTGCAATGTTGGTCATTTGCGACAGATTGCTGAAGGTGTCTTTTTCCGTCCATGCCCACACTCCCACAGCCAAGACAATCAGACCCAAGAACTAAAACATAGTGACATTACAAAAACTAATGTCTCATTTCTAAAAAAAATATTAATTGCACATAAATTAATTACATTGGTAAAATTACTTTGTATTGATGGGTCTACTTTTTAGTAAACACATTTACTTACCTAGGTAATAAGGCTTTAGTAATAATTGCCTACTTCGTTTAATTTTGCAACTAAACAGCATTTATATGCTAGCATAGTAAAAACATACAATGAACTCATTTTATGTTCCAATAATGCAAAAAAAAATTAGTGATTTTAAAATTATTACCTGAGAAAAACAGCATTTCATTTAAAAAAAGTTAATTGCTACAGATTTAAATTCATGTCTAACTTATTGGAGGATGTGTAATGTCAGGTGTACTGTTAGAATAATTGAGGTGGCCTCAATTCAATACACCTAAACAAAAGAAAATTGTGACACACTGGCTGGTAAAAACCTACGTAAATATGGAAATTAAACCGTTCCTAACATAAACGACTGTATAACTTGTTCCTTTTTTGTTTTATTAGCCTTGAACTGCACTTGCTGATTAGGTACAATGCACTAGCGAAACCAAGAATTTAATTGGTGCCTTCGAAGAATTCCAGGAGAAAGGCGTTGAATAAAGCAACAAAGGTTTTACCACAATAAATACGACTTAAAACACCACAATTACTCACCCAAAACAAAACATTTACACCGAAAATCACATATTTTAAACAACAGCTGACTTCGCTGGTGTCTCGACGATATTTCCTAATTCCAGGCATTTTGCTGGATTTATTTTAACACATGACTCTAAAGAATACTCGTGTTTTGAAATTAATAAGAGAATGTAACTTCTTTGCCGCTACATTGGATAAAAAAGAGCTTTTATTAGAATGTAGAAACTGTACACAAAGTCACAAACTAATTGAATTGATTGAATTGAACACCAAGCTCCGTACAACTAAACGAACGAACGAAACGAAAACGAAACGACCGATACAGACACGGACACGAATACGTATTACGTTACGGACGTACGTACGGACGAACAACGAAACGAAACAAAATATCACAAGCGTGTCTTCGAGAGAGAAAGAGAAAGAAAGCACTGAGTAATTCTGACAACAGGACGGAGAATGTTGAAATTGACGTGTGCGACAGAGATAATACTATCTACAGGCTATTACACTTCGATTCCATGAGTTCATGGGGTTTCAGTTCAGTTCAACTTGCATTGCATTGCGTGTTGCGTGCTTGCGTGGAAAAACTAGTCAAATACGTGTCTGACTCTTACTTAGGACTCCGTAGGCATCTGTGTTAAAAAATGGAGCTTAAGCATAACAAACCAATTTATTCTCATGCAAAGTAGGTATCTAGCTTCTGTTTTAGACTAAGTTCAAAAAGCGATAAAGGCGCGTAATCGGCGTAATGTCATGCTTTGAAAGTAACAATTTACAAGCTTTTATTTATTAGTCCCTAGAGAGTAAGTAAAAAGAATTCGCCTTTCAATTTCCCTCATTGGACAAATTCCCGCAGCTGGAATTAATCCAAACAATGTAGGTACCTGATGACTATTTAATGAGCAGTGAAATAGGTTGGGGATTAAGTAGTCAAATTATTTTTTAATATGGTTTTAATTACCTCGACATTTCAACCATAAATTATAGCTTAGTGACTGCGATCACCTGTAGACTGAAGTAAGTAGGGCATCATATTCGTCGCGCATGTCAGTTCGGATTTTTCGCATTTAATTTTCCCCTTCTTTCTTTCTGTTTTTGTAGTTTTTTTTTCGTTCATATCGACGGTAAAAAGCAAACCTGCTGTAACCCACAAAATGTAAAATGTTCACCAGAGCCAAAAAACTTTTGAAATTTTAGAAAATAATTTTAAACAAAAAAAAACCGACTTCAAATTAGCTTTATC
>BHDV01065477.1:9939-44658 GCA_005406045.1 Adoxophyes honmai
CGCCAACTACCCGTCGGCCCCGCCCGCCCAGGCCGCGCCCAAGATCTCCATCACGCCGCTCCCCCGCGCCCCTCAACCCTCCTCCTCGCAACTCCTGCCCAACTCCAAGGCGACCTTCGTCATCTGCGAGATCTGCGACGGCTACATCAAGGATCTCGAGCAGCTGAGGAACCACATGCAGTGGATCCACAAGGTGAAGATCCACCCGAAGATGATCTACAACCGGCCGCCGCTGAACTGCCAGAAGTGCCAGTTCCGCTTCTTCACGGACCAGGGGCTCGAGCGGCACCTGCTGGGCTCGCACGGGCTGGTGACGAGCTCCATGCAGGAGGCGGCCAACAAGGGCAAGGACGCGGGCCGCTGCCCCGTGTGCGGGCGCGTGTACCAGTGGAAGCTGCTGAGCCACGTGGCGCGCGACCACGGCATGGCGCTGAAGCCGGCGCACCTGTCGTACAAGTGCACGGTGTGCACGGCCACCTTCGGCATGTACAAGCAGTTCGAGAACCACGTGTACTCGGCGCACAGCGTGGTGGCCAAGCGCGTGATGGACAAGAGCAAGGCGCCGCGCGCGGACGAGCTGCCGCGCGCGCTGCGCATCAGCGACGAGATCACCATTATCCCGCAGCCCGCCAAGCCGCTGCCCGTGGCTGCCAAGGGCGAGTAGCCGGCGTGGCGATACGTGGCGATGCTATTTGGAAAAAGATTAGTACCTCTACCTATGTAAGATGTACATTCAGTGTATGATACGACTATTACATAGCTATTATACGAATGGCGTATTTGTGAGATTACGTAAATTAGCTTCACTTTTTTCAGTATGTAGTTGACTGAGGCCCTTGTGTGGCCCTAGATCTGTCTGCAGTGAATCCGGTAGTTTGTTAAGTGTGTGTATGCCCTCTCGGTGCGTAGTTAGCTCCTGAAAGTGATCCTATTTATTTATGGAATGGAATTGCAGTTGATAAACGATTTATTGTATGACTAGTTTAATTATATTAATTTGACCATGGTTCAGCAGAGCATCAGATCTATTGTAAAATATTTAATTTAAGTATCTTTGTTCCACTATGTATGTACAATATAATCATGAATCGTTATTATAGCTTTAGTTAAGATAGTAAGTGTAATACTAGATTAAGTACAATAATTCAACACAACCTGTCAACTAAATCACAAATTCTGCTTTAGATACAGCCTCAAACAAACAGACATTGGTATCATTTTATTTATTTCTGATCTCAGATAAACAGACTGTACTGGAGTGTTGATTTGGTAAAAGTTTACTAAATTGTTAATGTACTTATAGAACTGAAAATAATGTATTTTTTTTATTTAATAAAAAGACCATTGTATTTGAAGTTCTTTTAATTACTTTATTTGAATACTAAACATCCTATTGGAATAGTGAGAAACATCAAGTAGAAATGACGTATTAGCATATTTACGTCATAGATCTAGCTTCAGTATGTTTTGTATAGAAGCTTGACCTTTGCTGGTTACATAAAACTAGCGCGCGAAAAATGCACATGGCGCGCCTTGAAATGGCGTATATCGTGGCTAGGTTCCACGACATGGCGGCAAGACACCGGCCGCGCCGTGGCTCGTGAGGGGGGAGCGAATTATTATTACCGACACAGCGCCCGACGACGCCGCTAGGGGGCGCCACTGCACGCCCTGCCTATACTTACCTACCTCGCCACACCTATACAGATATCGTACGTTTTGTACCGTAGGTACCAAAAGTTACGTAACGCGCACTTGCAGTACCGAGCTTCAATAAGATAAAGTTGAGGATTCAAATCAAAGTATGGGGTTCTTACTATTATAAGTACGCGCGTAATCAGTATCCATACGTCAGAAAATATAGTTAGCTATGCTAACTTTGTGCGAGAAGAAATGGCTTACTTATGATTTCTATAGTAGATTTTTCAAAACGAATATAAAAATTAGCTAAATTGAATAGTCATAACCAGTGTATGAACTCATCACTCTGTTCAAACATATCGAAACAAGCGCCTGATCATTTTCAGCCGCAATGTCAGTGTACGAATTCTTGTTAAACTTTTCTGAATAAATCTGTTAAACCATGATTGAAATGCTATGCATTGTAAAAGGCATTATTATAAGAATCTAATTAATTGAATGAAAGTGAAATTCATAAAGGATCATTGAATGTCGAAATATGTACAGACGACTTTCGACTTTCACACACACGACTTTTTCAATCTTTACATAATAATAAAAATAAAAATTTAGATAACATTTAGGTCCACGACATACCTACAAAGATTGGCTAAAATGACGGAATTCCGCAATCAATTACCATCTCGTATGCTTAGTAGCGTTAGTAGCTGATCTGGTCCAGGCTCGAGCCGCCGCGCCGGCCGCGGCAACGGGGTGTTCCAATTTTAAATGATTTCTTATCTCCTTTGAATTACCTTTAATTACCTACCATCTGTTATCGATAAAAACAAATCATGGGGGCATAGCCACAACAAATACAAATATGATGTAAAATAAAATTTGCTCTAATGTCATTATTCACGGAGAAAACATGCAGGGGACTACGTTTGTTTGGAGAAGTGGTGCGACCCGTGTGGTGCCGGGTTAGAATAGCAATAGCACCTCCCCCTTTCTTCCCGTGGGTGTCGTAAGAGTCGACTCTGGGAAAGGGTTGGTGTATTGTGGGCGATGAGCTAGCAACCTGTCACCACAATATCACGTTTGACCATCTGGTTGCCCTGAATTTGCTAAACGTGGCACTGGATTTTTTTTGAATTCATGTGCTCTGCTTCCCTGGGCATGCAGGCGTGAGAATATGTATGTATGTGTATGTTTTTTTGAATAAAAAACGAAAATCTGAAAATAATGCCCAGTCTTTTGTACTCCAGCTCTTAGTCAACCGCGTAGTATCGTAATGTCGAACGATTGCAGGTACATACGCGCCAGCTAACGGGACTTGCTTACGGGACGCATAGGCATAACAAAGGGCGCAATGATCTGAAAAGCGAAGAAACATTTGTTTCTTATAAGGTTAAAATTTCAAGAAATATTTTACAGGGGTTTTCAGACGCGTATACTCGACCACTGGTTAAAATATTTACGGTCGATTTCCGGTCACCTGTATAGATAGGCTGTGGGAAAGTCTCCAATAGAGAGATCTCTCTCCAGGCATTTTGTAATTTCTGGGGACCGAAGTCCACACAGAGAGAATATTGGAAGTTGTACTTATTTATGCAACCGATCACCGAGACGTCGTTAACGCGAATTAGAACACTTAGACAGATAATGACGTTTGTGGAAGAAGTTCTACTACTGGATGATAGATGGCGGTGGGATCGCTACACCCCTCGTGCAGTAGAAACTGAATCATCCGACCTTCAGTTATACGGATTCTCGATTATCCGGACTGCTAACCGCAAGGAATTTATCCTAACATGAATGTTTCGGAACTGGCATTCTTCCCACCGCGCCCGCTTGATTGCCTTTCCACACAATGACGTAGTGGTTTGGAAACATTTCTTCATACATTCGATCCGGATGATAATGACAACAATTAGTCCGGTTAATCGAGTTTTTACAGTATATTATGTATACTTAGATTAGACCCGTTGTGTCGGCGAGGCTTTAAATAAAATCAATAACACTATACAGGCTTTATATTACTGATCTCATAAAGATTTTGTGCAGTACACGAAATCTAACTTGGCAAGGTCTTGGAAAATCTTGTCACGTTAAATACCGGTTACTGTACACGATTTTATACTTTTGACAGATTTCTTTGTCGGTTTATACATGGCAATACTGCCGTGCCTTCTCTACACATCACTTTACTTTTTTTTATTACGCGACTAGCACTAGCAGCATGAACAGAGCAGTTCTAATACAAATTTTTAATTTCTAATTTATTGTAAACTGCCGAAACACGATCACTGTGATAATCATCTACCCAGGTATGAATGTACATGTTACTATCAATGATATTAGATTAGAAGAACAAAATCTTGGATTTGTAACCTCATGTCAGAGACACGTGGTCATCGCGTTTTTCTAATTTTTCACTTCCCGGATTGTTTCTTCAATTTCATTAAAGGGTTTTCAAAATTTATATTATTAAAAAGAACCCTGGCTATTCTGAAGATTAGATATAATCTATTATCTGCCTAACGATGAATACTTTCAGACATCAAGATTTGGGGCTGGGTAGATAAGATTAACAATCCTAAGCAAATATTATCGATCGCATCGTATCCGTAAATGCTTCCGTTTGTTTGTTTAGACGTGTTAACCACACCTAAAAAACCAAACCATTCTTAACCTTGCGCGTTCAATTTATTGTATGGGTTCCGTCAGATAATTTTTGATGATACTAATTGTTGTAGGTTAAGTGTAAAATAATTAACGTTTAATTTCATATACAGGTATTTATAGTTTAAACCACATCATACAACTTCACTTATTTTAAACATGATAATGACGGATTTGTAGGTTATAATAAAAATGTTGTTTCTTCAAAGGTACATGTTCAGTTATAATTTGGTTTATAAGGATAAAGAAACCCGTCATTACAAACTGAAAACAAGATAAGGAATATTTTCTTTCTCATCTACCTATTAAAACTATAATGATGAAAATGCACAAGAGCCAAAATGTGTTTATATGACATAATCACATGATATTAAATGATAGGCCTGATACTCATAACATTAATATCATTAAAATATTTTTAATGAAGTTGAATTAACAGTGATATTTTCCATGCTTTCAGATACAATACAGGGGGTTACAGTCATGCTTGAAATGGATATCAGAAGGTATGTTTGGGCAATATGTACATAAATGAACTTCTATTGTTTATTTGTACAGGAGATACATCCCTTTTGGAACCAAAACCAGCTGAGGATTTAAAGATTTTTGACTCGCTGGAACTCTTTTACTACCTTTGTCAATGATGATAACCAACACGAGCCGAAAATGTGTTATATTGATAACAACATGATATTAAAATGATAGGCCTGATTTAATGTCCACAAAATCCGAATACTTTCTTATCTAAACTAGATTGTAAACAGCTGTCCTTCATTTTCACAGGTCCAAGGGCTGCTACAAGAGGCTGTCAGGAGGAGGGTCCTGTCTAGAAAATGGTTGAAGATATTTTTCTGTGACTACTGGAATTGTAAAAGAATGATTGATAGGGTCATCTGTTCAAGAGATGTTGCAGCAAAATCAAATTTTACTGACAGATGTTATGCTACTAAGTAGGTTGTTTTCTCAATAAACCTTTTTTTTAGAAAAAAATGTGTTTTTCTTTTTTATTTCATAGTAAGTTTTTTGTGACGGGAAAGAATAAAAAAAGTTGTGCTTTGCATTTATTATCTACTCTTTAATTATAAACGGGTTACTTATAGTCAACACTTAAACATAGTTACAACTAATCACAAAACAAATCTATCAGCCTCTTAGTTTTTAATGCTTAGAATAAATATATGTACATAATATTATATCAAGCTGGATAAGTACATGGCTCGCTGCTCAGGCGCAGCTGACGGTGACCTTCAGTAGTGTCTCCGTAGCCCACAAGGTGGAAACACGACTTTTTTTTAAACCAAGGGGTCACCGCCTTGCACAAGGTATTTGTGCGCGACTGCTGAGGCGCTCTTATTTCACAGTAATTCATTCATACCCAGCTTAATTAATTTCAATATGTACCTACAGGCAAATCAAAAACCTTATCACAATGCCAATCGTTAGAACCATATTCAAAAACAAAAAAGTTACCTCACATGTCTGGAACTTGATCTTATTTAACAACTCTCGCAAAACAATTACAACTTTTCGTACACCATATTTTGTACAGGTAAAATTCACTTATTCATTCATTCACTTAACATATTTTAGATATCTACGTAATCTAAGACTTGAGGTTAACGGGATTTACTTTCTCGTTCGTCTATCATAGATCCTCCATTTAACAGTCAATTTGCCGTTCCCCAAGATCTTGAATCCAAAATTATGATGTAGAAAAGAAAAGTTGCAGTCGTGTTCCAGAGTGCAAGGTAAGTGTTCGAGTGTCTTAAGAGCCGGGGTTTCGCGGGTTTAGCCGGATGGTGATGTCAGTGAGCGCCATGTTGGGCAGAATGAAGTCGGAGATGTAGCTGACGGAGGCCGAGGGCCGGTCGAAGGGGAAGCCCATGGCCCTCTTGTCGGGGTACAGGCGGTCCCGCAGGCCGCAGAAGCTGGAGGACTGCTTGCAAGACAGCGTAGTGCCGTCGGGTTGGTCCACCTGGGAAACGAGTAAGAGTGTTGTATAGTACTTGTCAGAATCACGTAAATCCCGACCGTTTAAAAAAATGCCTTAAGTTCTACCTACTTAACCTTAAAATAGTTTTTTCACTGTAATTAGGTATACATATTTTTTCTTTGTTTTAGAAGGGGACAAACATAGGAGGTTAAACTTAAACTTAAAGCACATAAAAGCACTGCGAATTCAGGAGTGCCCATTTTATTACGTATAAACGTGTAACATTATGTGCCGTAGCGTGGCCGTAACAAAAAAGCCAATACCTCTACCTACTTATCCTATTTGGAGTTATGACGCTGGTACAGTTTACGGCATCAACACGATACGATACGACACGGTACGATAAAGCGACCTACCCCCAATACTTCTAAACCTTGCCAAGTTAGATGCCGGGGATTGTACATATGCCTAAGTCCCAAGATAGACAGATATAGGTGTGTGCAGTGCAATACGGACTACTTTTTGTCCCGATACAAACACTAACATATTAAGCCCTTGTGGGAAGATTCCAAATAGATCAATAGATCCAAGTGCGCGTCGGTCCGCTGCCGTAGCGCGTAGCTCCAGATGATGGGTCACGGATTGACCCGAAACATGTTGAGCCAATCCCGGTGTAAACAACGTGAGTAATTCCGTTATTTTTTCACTATGAGTGAGTCTCACGGTAGTTTTATGTTTAAGATCCAATAGATCCAATCTCTCTCTCTTGGGGCCCGCAAGTCTACGGAGAGAAAGCTGGAAGTTGTGTTTATGCAACCGATCTTCGAAACTTCGTTAGCGCCATGTAGAACAGTTTTCGATGACGTAGATGACATTTTATCGATGAAGTTGTACTACTTGTACTACTCGACGACAGGTAGCGCTAGGGTCGCTACAGCCTCGTAAGAAGAGATGATCGTAAGAACGTGCGCTTTGCTTGCCTCCATGAGAAAACCTGCGTGATGTTCTGATGTTTAAAGATATGAACTCACCCTGTCCATCTCGTAGTTCGACAGCATAACGAAGAGCTCATACGCCATACCGCCTTCGGTCCCCTTGGGTACGAGCATGTGCTGAGGCCAGCCGCAGCCGCAGAAGTTGAAGGCCGCGAGGTCCTGCTGCCGCGGGTCGTTGCCCTGCGCGGAGAGGTCGCGGAACGTTTGCTCGAAGGGAATCGTCACTGACGACTCGGTGGAGTTGCGGGTGATTGTGTTTGAACCGGCGTTCACTGGAGGGATAAAACAAATACATACATACATAGGTTCAACACGCCTGTATTCCCAAAATGGGGTAGGCAGAGCACACAAAACGCTACATAGACAAAACGACTTTTAGAAGCATTAGAAAAGTTTTGCGCTAATGTTTTTGTCGAGACATCGAGTTCCCATAGCGAAATCGGACCAGAAGTTTATAATAAACCCAAAGAAATAGGTAAATTAATAGGTAAACAAAGTAAGTATTATTGTATCTTTTTGGAATATTTCAATGTTAGTAAAACCAAGAAAATCGGTTTAGGCATAGCTTTAGGCGACAGGGTAGTAATCTGTCACTATGCTATTGCATCTTCTCTTCCATCTGTTTTAAAATCTAAATTTATGCTAGAAGTGGCTGCGAAGCATGAAATAGCCATGATGAAGGTTTTGTCTATGTCACGTTTCGATGTTCTGCCTATCCCATTTGGGAACAGGGGTGATCGTATGTATGTAGTAAATTAATAAAATAAATAATCTGCAGGGACCAGGAACTAAGAAGATAATGAAGGTAAAAAGAGTCATACGTGGCACGACGAAGCGGTCCATTTCGACGAACATTTTGCGCTGGTCGTTCAGGTTCCAGGGCAGGTTGCGTTCGTCGTTCTTGGGCGCTATGAAGATGCGCACGGTGGTGCGGCGAGCGTTGCCGGTGTTGTTCACGTTGATTCTGCAAATGGAACACGTTTACGAGATGTTTATAGATCGATAAAAACATTAGGAAACGGATAAAAAACGAACTGAGACGTGCAAAGTTGCCATACTCGAGCAATTTACTTCAGAAAAGTGAAGTTTATGAAAAAAGTAACGCCGTTAATTTATTTCTACAGTTTATCGTTGGTCGGGCAGTTAAGAATATTATATCTAATCGTATCGTTAATCGATATTGCTTCGGTCACTGCATATCTTATTTACATTATCTAGGTATACTTGATTATATCAACAACAAAAAAAATACAACGAATTCCTCACGAAAAGTTTATTATTAACATGTTGGCTGCCGACCATACTTCATCAGAAGGGAACGATCCCCCCTCAGTCACAGATTACTAAATAAATAGTTAGTCAACTCCTCAGTGCAGCCAACGCGTTAAGCTGTAGCGCAGACGACAAACTTTTTGAGCGATCGAGTCTCCGGCGCACAAAAAGTCTGCGTGGATTGTACGCATTGTGCGCCGGACTTTTTGCGCGTCGTGTGCGTTACTGGATATAATTCCATAGGTTCTATTGTCACAGACTAAAAAGTCCGTCGCGGATAGTCTGTCGTCTGCGGAAATAAAATAGCAATGTGTAACTTACACGTAGCGGAAGGGCTGGTGGTTGAGATGAGTGAAGCGTACCGGCACGGGGCCACGGTTGGAGAAATCGAGTCCGCGCGACATGTCCACATCGCTTTGCATCCAGAACGTGTTGAGGGTGTTAGGTTGGCCATTCTGACTTTCGATGTTAGCTGATACCACAGTCACGCCCGGATTCTCAAGCTGAAATCAGGGGTTTCGTTACTGGTGTGTAAGTAATAAAAGTCAGGTGGGCAAGTGGCAAGCGTAAAAGGCTTAGTAACTCATTAAACACCAGCTATAGACTACACTTAAGGAAGCCGATTTAGGATAGTGTAAGTGTTAAATTTAAAGGACATTCAGTGTGACAAAATGTAAAGGTACCTCGGAGCGCGTGTATCGGCGCACGTGTTCAGATTCCTTGAACGATTGGAAGAAGTCGTCGATCCAGGCGTGCCAGCGGAAGAAGAACGGGTCGCGCATCGTTGTCGCCTCGTCCGCGATCGTGCTGAACTGTTCCTGGGGGGTTAAAAATAATTTGAGAAACATCTTGTCCTATTAAGTAGGTACTCAACGAAAACTTTTGTACGCCTATGCTTTGTAGATTAATGTTTTTTTTAAGGTATTGTCAATTGCCCATGGGGTCCCAGCGTGACAATTATTTAATGAATGAATTTTTGCGCCTGGTCGACGTAACTGGCGACCAACAGGCTGGCAGCTACTTTTCCCAAAGAATTATCATAGCTGTTCAAAGGGGAAGAACGCTGTCAGTGTTTTGGGCACCATGCCACGGGGCCTTTTTATTTAGAGGTATTTAATAGTTTACGTAAATAGCGTGTCCTCGAATTTCTTTTCCATGAATGAAACATTTTGATTGTTAAGTATCTCATTAAAAAAAACACTTACAAGGTAGCGGTGATCAGGGTCGTGTACGTAGGCGGAGAAGGTGTGCCCGTTGTTGTGTACGCTGCCGTAGTACTCCAGGTTAGGCGACAGCATGCTCGCCTCCAACATGTTGCCCAGCGTGTCTATGTCGAGCTTCTGCAAGGTCCTGTTTGGCTGTGTGCAGACGACATAACAGGTCAGGACAGTTCTAGTAAGGCTCTGTGAGTTTTACGTAGGTAGGGATGCAATAACTGTATGCTGCCAAGAGAGATGAGTGTTACTATCTCGTTCTAACTTCTAACTGTGTCCGTACTTATTAGATACGTTAGAAACTTTTACGGGTGTAAGGCCGTCCTAAAAAATACTTATAAGAGCGTAGATACCTACTTATGGCTCGTGGAATGCTTAAACTTAAACTAACCAGTATAACGTTGCCCGTTGAAACAGCATCTTCTAGTCTCCTTCTCCACTCTTCCATTTGGTCCAATGTGATGTTGATGTTGTCAACAGGACGGTTCAGGTCTTGCCAGCGCATGCCAGCTTGCCGCGGCGGCCAGCCACGGGACGATGTAAGGCTGTCCAACTTGGGGAAGTACGCCTCAGGGATGGGCTCGCGCCAATTGCTGAATTTCTTTACTCGCTTCAATGAATTACAGAGGCGCTCTCCATTGTAACTAAAATTAATAATTACGTAGTTAATACAATAAGTTGCTTAAGCTCGCGAAGAATAAGATACAAAGTACCTGCAAAGGTAGGCTAAAGTAATCTCTAAAAAGAATGGACTCAACTCTTCTCTATAAAGGGATAGGGGTACTTAAGCGTGAATTTGCGTTAGTTATTTTCAATTTCAACGTACCGTGCGATAATCTGTTGGTGCATGTAAAAGAATAGCTCTCCACGTCGGTCTTTAGCCACGATAGCTCTGTCGCTTGAAGTGAATGGGTATACCAAATGCCAGTGCCAGTGGTGTAAGTTCACGCCAATATCTTCACGGAAATACGCAAGACGGTGTTCTTCTTCCAAGTCGGTGGCAGTGTAATCCCGTGGAATGATGATGGGATTCCGCTAAAATGGAACGTTAATTTTGAGATTTATGTTTGAGTGAAAAGAAGCGCGATGACAGCTCCTGTGGCTGTATGTCTTTAGGCCTTTGCCTTTTCCGTAACGGAAAAAATAAAAAAACTAACGATGACAGCTGTCATTACTCTGTCATCTGTCACAAAGTTTTCTTCATTCCACGCAATTGACAATTACACTTAAAAAATGAATTAACATTAGAATTTCTGTGATTTTGCTATTAATTTGATCATAGTTTAAAATGCATTGTTTTATTCGAATGAAAGTTACAAATTTACAAAATCATTTAGTTTATATAACCTTGTAAAGTTCATCTCTTGCAATCATTTTGCGGATAAGTTGACATGTTGAACTTGAGGTGGAACGTAAAATATGTGCAAAAGTCACGTAGGCCAGCAGAGCTATGCTATCATTACACAAGTTTTTAGCGCGCGTGTTTATATTATTTATAAAAATATAACCTGTAACATTTAATTCTTGTGTTAGTGTGAGCTTTTTAATGAAATGGAAGACTTACTCCAAAATCCGGGCGTAGTTGTTGTCCGAGCCAAACCCGAGGGCCAAAGAAAAACTTTTAAACCTAACATTCGTTCTCTAAACAAAATCCCCGACGAGTTATTGAACGACCCCTTGCTAAACAGAGCCTGCGAATCGTTGCCTCAAAACTATAACTTCGAAATTCATAAGACGATATGGAGAATACGGACTGTGGGCGCGAAGCGGGTGGCTCTGCAGCTGCCAGAAGGTGAGTTAACGTGAACTTAATGTTAATGACATTGCTTTTTAATTAAAAATTACGTGAACTATTCCAATACGAACCTTAGGTTATTTCTAAAAATGTGCATTACTGTTTTCCTTTCATGAACTAATAATTATACGTAGAAATTTATGTTTTTTTAGGCTTAACAATGTTCGCTACTACCCTATGCGATATTATCGAGGCCTTCACCGACGCGGACACGGTGATAATGGGCGACGTGACGTACGGCGCGTGCTGCATCGACGACTTCACGGCGGCCGCGCTGGGCGTGGACCTGCTGGTGCACTACGGCCACTCCTGCCTCATCCCCATCGACCAAACAACCGATGTTAAGGTACTCTACATATTTGTAGACATCAAAATAGACCCGTCACACTTCATCGATACAATAAAATTCAACTTCCCTAAAAGATCACATCTAGCCATTGTTAGCACGATACAGTTTGTAACTACTCTGCATTCCATAGCAAAGACACTAAGGACCGATGAGTACATCGTGACTGTACCACAATGTAGACCGCTTTCTCCAGGAGAAATTCTTGGCTGCACTGCACCTAAAGTTGACTGTGATGCTATTATATACCTCGGAGATGGGAGATTCCACTTGGAAGCAATTATGATAGCAAATCCCAAAATACCTGCTTTTAAATATGACCCTTACGAGAAGAAATTCACCTCAGAATTATATGAGCATAGCTTAATGCAAGAAAATAGGCAGAATCAGGTGAAAACAGCTGAAAATGCTGACTCATTTGGTCTCATACTAGGCACACTGGGAAGACAAGGAAGTACAAAAGTGTTAAGCAATTTAGAAAAACAAATTAAAAATGCAGACAAGAACTACGTAAAGATACTGTTATCTGAGATTTTCCCTAGTAAATTGTCCTTATTCAACTTGGATGCGTTTGTACAAGTGGCATGCCCGAGGTTATCAATTGACTGGGGGACTGCATTCCCCAAGCCTTTGTTGACTCCTTACGAGTTTTCAGTAACTCTGGGAAACAGCAAATGGCTCAAAGATGATGGTACCTATCCTATGGATTTCTATTCAAACACTAGTCTGGGGCCTTGGACACCAAATTATAAGCCAATATTGTGTCCAGACAGTGATAAAGTATGTGACAACTGCTGTGGAGGTAAAGGAAAAGAGAAAAAAGAAAAGTAAACTTACAGGAGCACCCTGTGGGGTGACCTGGGCGACCTCGCGAGCTTGAGCGAAGACTTTGGAGTCCAAGAATTTTGAAGGGAATGTCTCAGCAAAGTTCTGAATTGGAACATTCCTCGTGTCGCGCCTGTAACATGTGATATAGCATAGTTAATTCATTATTCAACATCAAATTGAGCAAGATTTACGTAGTGGGGATAATTAAATTCGCGCATCGCTATTCCCTGGAAAAAAGTGATGCATAATCTTACTTCCACTAAAATCTTGCAGTTTGATGCAGAATAGTGTATCAGGTATAATATTAATGTTGAATCAATTAAAACAATAAATGGAACATTGTAAATAGAAAAATAAATACTTATTTTGCTTTTACTATTATGTAATATTAATTAAATTAATAATGCAATTTAAATTTACAATTTGGCATTGGACTTTTCACTACACAGTAGGATGTTACAGAGCCAAGGAGTTGACATAAGAAAATAAATTCAACTCACTCATTTGTTTCATCAAATCATTAATTTACTTAAGTAATTTAATCATAGAATTATAATGGCTACTTAAAAAAATGAATCAGTATGAATATGAATTGAATTTTAATGCTAATTTCAAATACATGGCTCCCTAACATCTCTGTGTGATATGATGAATCTCAGATGCCTAATGATTATGAATGATAAATTTGATAGATTTAACTCAATGTTGCTTGGATGTACTGTTAACTTGATGAAAGGGTCTTGGTACCTGTGCATGAGGGCCACGGAGTAGCAGTAGTTGAACAATTGCGGGTTCAGGTGGACGCGCGCGAAAGTACAAGTCGATAGGAAATCCTGGAGCTGGTTCTCGGGAACCTCTGTGAAAATTGTTTATTTATTTGTATGTTTTTAATAAAACCCATTTCAAACCAGCTTCTGTGTATTACTGCCACTTATTCAAATTTTTTCGTCTTTCAAATATATTGTATGTTAACAATTTACACCAATCACCTAGTCTCAAATTAGGCAATTTAATGCCTGATGGGCACTAGACAATGGAGAAACTTAGACAAACATTCAAGACTGTCTGCCTTGACCAGTACTCGAACCATTATAACGAAATTATTCCGATTCCAACTAACTTGTGACTGAACCATGCTGTAGAACAGCAGTTCTTAACACATTCACGACCAAGCCTAAAGTCAAGTAATCTGCGCGGAACCGAGTAGTCTATAGCTAGCACTGCATGAACTCGTCTAGCGGGTTCTCGGCGTCTCGCGAACGTTATGAAAAACACGGGAGCCGGGTCCTTGGTTCTGAATGTGTTTTTGCCTTGCGTAATTTTTGATAAACGATGCTGTAGAGACTTATTTTAGCGAACTAAAAAAGCGCCTGGTCGACGCAACTGTTGACTAACGGGGTGGCAGCTATTTTTCCCAAAAAAATTACATAGCTCTTCAAAGGGGGTTTTAGATTTAGTTAAGGATAAATTTACCCATTTTTAATAATGCATAAGGAGTCAACTCGTGACCACGCCACGGTCGCTGTAACGCGGCCGAAACGTCGAGAGGTAATTGAAAGATACCGTGATTAAGTCCCGCGTAAAACATAAATATGTATGTGTGATATGATAATCACGAAAGTTTATAGTCTGTTCTTTTTAGATGTTTAATATTTAATGTAAATAACATGTATTCGAATTTGTAACACAGTATCAACTTACTCATGAGTGTGTCAATCACTTCGGTGGCCATTTCCTGGTGCCGCGGCAGGAACAGAGAGAACTCCGCGTCGTGGGGGAGCTGCCGCGCCTTCTCAAAGTTAGGGCGCTGAGCCAGGTCTTTAAGCAGGATCCTCTCCGAACCTTCCCCGAAGCGATTGTTGAGTTTGATGCCATCTTCCTTATACTCATCAGGCTGGAATCAAGAATCCTTGTTGATACCTACATACATTTATACATAGGTCACGCCTATATTCCTAAATTGGGAGGGCGGAGCATACGAAGCGCTACATAGACAGGACCATGACTATTTCCCGTTTCGAGGACACTTCTAGCAGATTTTTCTAGGTTTAGAGTTGGCAGGTTGCCTGTCGCCTAAAATGTCGTTAACTGCCTTAGTCGCCTCTTACGAAATTCATGGAAGAAATGGAGAGGTGTTATTCTAAACCTGACGCCACATGGAATTACGGTTGGTACTTGATTGATACAGAATCTCATAATACGATATATTTTATCGCTGTGTAAAAAAATAAAAAATCCACTGCCACAATATGCGACGCGGCAGAGAAGCGAGCGTGGAGGATTCGCGCTGCAATAATTAGTATCTATCCCTTCAAATGGCAAATTCCCGGTCCGGTCAGGTGTATTATCTGGCGGCCGCCATAATGTAAATATGGCCGCATCTGGCAGAGGTATAACTTACCCTTTTTTTCTAGAAGATACTTTTTAGAAAAATTGCAATTAAACTGTTTTTTTGTTCCAATCCAGTGCATTATGCTTTATGTTTAGAATCACAAAGAACCAATCTATTAGATTCTATTTAATAATAACTACAAAGGTGTGAAAATAGAACAATATTTGAAGTCAAACATGCAGATTTCGATTTTTTCAATTTGTGGTATAAATACTAACAGAAATCATAAATAAAACAACTAAGAGATCATATTTGAATTTAATTTGCTTTGACAAACCCTATTTCAAAACATATCATAAGATTCGCAAATCATTCTATACAAAAAATATAGACTGTACTTTGTACTTTACCTACCTACAAAATTTTCACTTCATATAAATTTAAAGTCTCAAATAATACTATAGACCCCAAATAGAACTATGAAAGCATTTTTCACCGAAAATGAAGAACAATCAAGGTACTTAATTAAATGTTTTTGCATTTTGCAAAGTAATTGAAATCCCTATCCACTTATTTTTTTGTTCGTAGTACATAGAGCCCCTGAGATTTTACTTTACCACTTTTTAGATAAGTTCCTATCAAAGTCGAACTTAATGTTGAAAAGCACGTCTATGTATACTGTTTATGAAATGCAAACAATTATCAACTTTAAGGGGGCACACGGGGTACACCAATGTATTCGGCTGACTGTACACACGCAGTACAGTCCCCGGCATCTGACTTGGAAAAGTTTTAAGTAGTGGGGGTACCACAGAAATGCGGCGCTCGAAATTACACCCACTACTCGACTAGTTAAATTAAATGCCGGAGACTATATAAGAAACAACAACGAAATAAAGACATGTGAAGGTTCTTACCAGGAAATCTTGAGAAAGCTGAAACACTGTGTTATTTTCTCCTTTAGGAGTTATAAGTGTTTCGTTCGGCCGGTCGAACAACAGCGACAAACTTTTAACTACGTTCGACATTCTGATTTATGCAGAACAAAACTGGTTGAAAGGTGTGGTCACTTCACTGGGAGTGAAGTGGGAATGAAGTTGCTCCAACTCGAGGGAAATTTATATGGGAGTTAGACTGCACTGTTTTCGGAGTGCAAAACCACAACAAAGTATGGGAATTAACGTGCGCAACGACCATTATCATTATCAGCTGTGTGGTCAGCAACTATGTTACAAACAAAGTCGGGAAATAGATAGGTATCCGTTTTTGGTAAGTATGTATGTATGTATGTAACTCTTTATTGCACAAATAATCATGATAAAATAACAGACAAAACAGAGCATAAGTACAAAGGCGAACATATCCCAAAAGGGATCTCTTCCTGCTAACCTTCAAGCGATTGACAAAACATGTGAAATTAGAGTAGACACACAAAGAAAATTGTGAAAGAAAAAATACCAATAACCTAAAATAAATAAATGTATTATAATTTACGTACCTAGTACAATAAATCTAGACATACATATACAAGTACATAAAAATACACATAATATAATACTTAATAGACTAATACATATAAAAATAAATATACTACATTATATATACATAAACCTACATGTAAGTAATTATAATTACTAAAAATATTGGCGCCAAAGGTTTCTTATGAAAAAAAATGAAAAAATATTTATTGTGTTAAAAATATAAAGTTTACATTGCAGAGTTTGGAATCTCCTAGTAAGCATATAAATACCTGTGTCAGGAGACCCCACTCTTCCATGACAAAATGGTTTATCAGACTTACAACTATATTTCTATGTTACACCGTTAACTAATTATTAATCAACTTTATTTGTAACAAGAATGCGTGATTCTTATGACTGCTAAATTGCGTAATATTGCCAGATATCGAAACTCGTTAGTCTCTAATACCTAATTTTTAATCTTCTAACACTGGAGTCTTAATATGGCCGAATATAGAGTAAAATAAATAATTTTCGTCCATTCCAAAAAAAACAAAGGGTTAAATGGAAATGGATAGTAATTTGAAAATATTTAATTTATTAACAGGCATTGAAAAGGGGACAAAGTGGTCTCTGCCTACCCCTGTGGGAAAGAGGCGTGACGGTATGTATGTATGTATGTATTGAAAAGGGTACCTAAGAGGAAATGGATAATAATACAATAATCAACATTTTTATCATAAACAACACTATATTTACAACAATAAAACGGATACCTTGTACACTTTGTACAGGTATAAACAATCACATAGTTGACTACTAATTGTTATGAGAATCACAATAATTTACCTAGGTATTTTAAATATCACACTGTCACATTTGGCTAAGATTGATTTTATTTTTCCTTGAGAAACTTGCATACTATGTCAAGAAATTTTTCTGGTTTCTGGCTGTGCACCCAGTGGCCTGCACCTTCCACAAAGACCAAATCAGCAAGAGGGAAGTACTCCTGTATATCTCTCAGGTCATTTTTGCTAAAAACAAAGAATAAAACAAATGGGTTAGTATGCAACACTTTACAGCACGGTTGGGCAATTTTTTTATCTCTTCAAACATTTTGCAGTCAAATAAAAAGTAAAGATGCCACATGGAAAAATTGATTTGGGGGTTGAGAAGATTCACACACCATCCTTTTGTTAAAATCAAATATTGTAAAAATGTAATAGGACAATTTAGTAAAATAGTGTGCAAGCATAATCTGAATACATCTGTTTAGTTAACTTAGTGGTGGTGGCAAAAAATCTATCTTACACTAAACATAAAGTATTATGTTTAAACTTACCCAATGTAATCTGACAAAGATCCTCCTATAAATAAAGTGGGCCCACAGTATTGAAGTCCTTTCAAATTTGATGGGAAAATTGATATATGCGATTGGAAGTTCTCTTTCAACGCAGGCAGGTTCACTCTCCAGGTATACGCGCCTGTGTTAGTTTGTACCAGGTTGGTTATCAAAAAATTCCGTAAATTAACATCTGGAGTTATTGATTTCAGTTGTTCATCAGCCAGCTTCCTGGCTTTGGACATGGCAATGCCAGGGCGCACGGACACAGCGGACATAGCGTCAAACAGATTAGCCATTGAAAATATTTGTGGACTCGTCTTTACTGGGGATATGTCAACAACTATCAAACTAGACACCAAGTCAGACTGAAATCAAAAGAAGACATTAGTTATATTACATTATGCTAGCATTGTGCCCCTCAACTATGGTAGTTCCATTGTATGTTAATCAATTAGAAAAAGTAAAGATAAAAAGTGTACCCATATGTATTTTACTATGATACAAAGTACTTGTTAGTTACATTCATATTGGTTTGTTGCTCATTACATCTGATCCCTCATACTAAACATGGTATGGTATGTCAGAGTAATGAAACTTGTTTGGATATACATATGAAACCAACAAACAGTGTAAGTAAAGCACCCACAGTAAAAAATATGAGTAGCAAAATGTATTCATGTGTAATTGTTTTGTTATTCTACACCAGATGGCATGCCCATTATTTAGTATTGAATACATACCATAATATTGAATACTACAGTTCCTTACAGCTCTATAACTAACCAAATGTAACTATATATTACTTACACAAAGCAGTGACAGCACCATAGCAGTCCTGCCTCCCATGCTGTGTCCTAGGACAGAGACTTTGGATAGTTCCAGCTTTTTGAGCAGTTTCATAACATCATGAGCCATGTGTATGTAAGAATGTTGAGAAGAATGTCTGCTGTCCCCATGGTTACGAGCATCTATGCTGACCACTTTCCTGCCCGTGGTTCTGTGAATGGCTTTGCTCATACTATTCCAATTATTTTTTGACCCTAGTAGTCCGTGTAATATAACTAAAGGTGCAGTATTGGAGTCATTGCTATCAGTGCTCTCATATGAGGCATAAGCCAAGTCAACTGTCTCGGAATTTTCTGAGGTAAACGTAGCCCGCTCTCTTATAATTTGAGGAGATAACTTAGGACATATTTTTCGAAATGTATTGAAGATTCTAGGGTTCACTTTTTGGATCAACATTTTTAAATAAGAAACTTGGAATTATTAAATTTTGAATTTTTTATTCATTTATTCTGTCATTTTTACCTAAGTGGAAAAAAAATTACGAAATTGTAATGTCAAAATTGACATTAAAGTGACACTCAGGCCCAGGCTATTTAAGCCATTGAATAAGACGTCGTAAAATTGATATAATAAACAAAAAAATACTTTGGTTTTCAAACTGTCTGACTTCCGGGTTTTTGCGCGGGAAACTGACAAAGTAGGACATGCTTTGCTTTTTCAATTAATGAAGATGTAGTGGCTATTATTGTGTTAGTGTGGTGGAATTAGTCCAATAATGTGTCATTTAACCATGGACATTAAAGGGAATGTGAAAAGTAAAGGGAATCGCCCTCCCGCGATTACGTCTGCTTTGGACTGTTCATCTCGTGCTAAACTCCATTGAGCATTAGAATGCGTACTTCACCACCCTCGCATTCTAAAGATTTAGGTTAAGTTTAGGTTTAATAACAAATTCTAAATATAATATGTATATCTACTGAAGACGAAGCAGTATGGTCCATGACCTTAGCCTGTCCTAACACACAAATTAAAAAAAAGAAATGTCCGACTTCCCTTTAGTTCCGATGATTCGGAAGCGGAAATAAATAATTAGAAAAAAAAAATCAATTTACTGAATATAAATTCTTGACTAATTCAATAAATTACCGAAAGCGCCGTACATGTCCCTATAACATTTGAAGAGTTCACTCGATTTCTCCAAGATCCCATCATCAGATCTCGACTTAGTGCCAACGGGACCAACTCGGAGTTATACCCTTTCGATAAAAAAAATCTCTCCTCCTTTTTTGAAGTTGGTTAAAAAAAAACGACCATGCATGCAGTGCAAGCAGCAAACCTACAAACAGATGAGTTACAAAGGTAAGTAATAAGAATTTTAGAGAGGCGGACTTATCCCAAAAAGGTAATAGAGAGGAGCAGTAATACAGGTTAGTAATTATCTTTTACTACCGTTTCAAATATTATGTAAAAGTCTGACTAAAAAAAAAGCTACGAAATAATCATGACGTAAATTGTGTTTTATAAATAATGAAATGACAATACATATATTTCTTGATCCTTTATTTGGATAAAAATTGACTAACCAGCTGAAAGAAACTTTTTGGATCTTCTGCATGCACATTATGACCAACGCCTTTTACATATTGAAGTTCTGCCTTAGGAAACATACTACGGATTCCGTTAATGTCGTTGGGTCTGTAATAAAACAAAAAAGAAAAACAATTTTGTTCATTTTCCTTTTCTCTCGTACTTGATAAAAAAAACATACCTAGATCTGTGGATGATGGATGAATGTGTTCATTCATCACACCTTGTATTCCCGAACGGGTTGGGTAATAGTACCTATAGGTAGAGCACAACGAACGAAACTACGTTGCAAAACCATAATTATTTCGCGCTTTGTGGCAACTTCAAGCATATTTCTCAGGTTTAAAGTTGACAGGTATAACAGTGATCGGTTATGAAACCTGTCGCCTAAATATACCTACCTTCATCTATTTACTTAGTCGCCTCTAACGACATCCACAGATGAAATGGAGTGGTGTTATTCTAAATCCGACACCACACGGCAAAGAAAAATAGTATGAAATCACGAATAAGAAGAAACGATAAGCGCCATAGGTACCTGTAAGTAGTTACTGTAAAGAACGGCATACTTAATAGGTACACTTACACTACGTAAGTATCAAATTAACATTCAAATTATCTTAATATTTAACTAAATAAAAGGTTCAATGTTGCCGAAACAACTTACGGTATATAGTTCGACTGATCTCCGCCGATGAACAAAACCGGGCCGTCATATTGCTTGCTCTTCAATGCGTCAGGAAAATTCGCAATGTCTTGGAAATGCTGTTTCAAGGCATCCAAGTTGCACATCCACCCGATCGAGTCGCCGCGTTTGCCGATGTTCATCAGGATAAAGTGGATGCCTCCTCCGTCTCCAAACATGCCTGAACTCAGCAACTGCTGTCTGGCGAAGCCTCGCGCCTGGGTGACAGTGCTTTTTTGCTGACCGGAAAAATCTACAGCCTTCATCTGATCGATGAGCTTCGGAAAAAAGTCGTTTAGGATGCCGGCAGTTGATACAGGTGAAATGTCAACAGGTATAAGCTTAGAGACTTTTTGAGGCTGGAACAAGATTAGCTGTTTATTTTTTCTGATTCCACAGCAACACGCGCGAGATAGTCCACCTGTCACTGTCTAACTAGAGCAGTGGTTCCCAACCAATGGTCGGTGGACCACTCGAGATGAGATTTCGCCATTACATCGCTACATTATGCCGCGCGTAACTCAGCTAATACTTATAACATAACATAACATAATCACGCCTATGTTCCCAAAAAGGGGTAGGCAGAGCAAACAAAACGTGAATATACGTAACCAAGATTATGACTATTTCACGCTTTGCAGCCACTTCTAGCATTATTTTAGGTTTGAAAACAGATGGAAGTGGTAGAATAGTGACAGGTTGCAAAGCCTGTCGTCTAAATAAATAATACATTACAATGACGCACGGGATTTTTTTTAGTAAATCAGTTTAGTAAGTGTTCGTCCGAAATAGATTAAGTCTGGGTTCTGAGTCTAATTAAAACATAGCCGTAGTTGCACTTTACCTCTGTAAGCGCCAGCGCCATGGCAGTTCTGCCACCCATACTATGTCCTATAACGACCGGTTGTTTCAACGCCAGGGTATCAATCAGTTGTGATACATCAGAAGCCAGTTCCGGATAACTGTGGGAGTTGTCGTGCGGACTCTCGCCGTGATTCCGAATATCCGCAGCGATTACTTTGCGGTTCAAAGATGCAATCATCTTGCACATACTTTCCCAGTTTCTCTTGGAACCAAGCAATCCGTGTAGGACCACCACTGGGGCACCTCCACTTTCGCTGTCACCGTGGACCTTGTGAACCAAGGCCACAGCTGAACGACGCTGCTCTTTGGTGGAAGGTGCCCGCCATAACATCACGCTGCATCGTCCTCGACAATATATATGTAAGCCCTTCATGCCATATTTTCTGTTTATCTGTCCGTATCGTACGAGGGCTAAGTTTTTGAAGGATTACTGCAGAAATTTCGACGTATCACATTATTTACCTTTGCAAAAGTGTGGGGAGTTTTTGGCATATCAATAAGTTATGGACAGAACAACATACCTATATGTCAAAGTTGCGTCAAAGTCATAAGTATGAGGTGGTATGTACGAGGCGTAACACTCGTACTCGAATGCATCACCTTTTTAGACAAGCTCCGTCAAAAAAAATTTTTTTCGCCGATATACACCATAGCAAGCTTCGGAGGAATATAATTATTTAACTGAGATAGCAAGGCGCTACTACTTATTAGCTAAAGTGTTAGTAAGAAATACTTATAACAAAATTGTACAGTCCCCAGTAGGCTTAGCACGGCATTAGGTACGCTTTAGTCGCCTCGCGCGCGTGATAGACTACCTGTCACTCTCTGACGTCTCTTGTCAGACAGTGACAGGTAGACTATCTCGCGCGTATCTCTACTCGCGTCTTGCTATGCTAAGTCTGCTGCATCTAACCTGGTGGCAAGGTTTTGAAGTTGGGGAAGGGGGTGTGGATTTTTAACACGACAACAAATCAGATAGAGCCTATGGACAGACCACACGATACGTTATATTATAACGTTACAGATACATACATGTTTTGTTACCATAACCATTCTGCGTTCTGTAGCCCCTTTATCACAATTTCAGATTTTAAAAATAATGTCAGAGGTATAATAGCGACAGGTAAAGCATACCTAACCATATTTCCTGGTCGTCTTCTTACTGTCCGTTAGGCATAACTGACTGACACAGCGAAAACATAAGGTTCTCAATTAGATTTTTATATGTAATCTCATTTATTTGCAGGTTCAAAAAAGTAAAAAAACTAGTGACAAACGCATCTATTATATTCAGTATCTTCTGAGGAATTTGATGACGAGCTCCATGAAAGCACTTGGGTCGTCGGCGTGGACGTTGTGCCCCGCGCTTACCACGTACTTGACCACCGCCCGGGGGAACATCTCACGAATCCCTGGAAGATCATCCGCGCTGGAAGAACACAGAAGCCTTGTTATACTGGTTTCACGTCTCAGAGTAGAACCTTCTACAGGTGCCGCGAACGTAAATGTGCGTTAAAATCTCGCGAATCTCTGACAGGCGCAGTGGGAGGAAGTCACGACGGATGAATGCGTTAAAAATGTGTGTTAAGCTAGCGAAATGCAGCTAGCAGTCTAGCACTAATCACTTATTAGCTTAATTACATTAGTACTATTGTTTATTCAGTGACATTGTACATCAAGTTACGCACCTAACGCTTTTTACATCGTTCTCTTCTATATTGAGGTTTACTGAAAATTGTAAATGGAATCTCTGAATCATGCATAGATATCTGTTTGGTACGTTTTGGCTTAATACTGGATACGGATTATTACGAAAATAAAATAGAAATTAACGGAAAATCAAAGACAATTTCATGATTAAAAGGAAATTATTTCGCTTCTTTTGCTTCAACCACATTAATTTATCTATTCATACATGATCGCCGGCTTCTGGTACTCTTTGTGACCGGACATTTTTTTTAAACATCCCCGATTTGGTCTCGGAACGTCCGCCTAGGCCTTTCTCTCCCAATACACCCTATCCACATTCCTTATGCTAAATCAGCTTAGTAAATCTTCTTTTATCCATCCAACTAGCAAACATACACATATCTACTGACGGTACTTACGGTAAGTACTCCGAAATCTGTCCACCTATAAAAAGGGCTGGTCCAAAATATTTTTTGCTTTTTAAGCTCTTCGGAAAAGAACATAGATGATAAAATTGTTTCTTTAGGACTTCAAGATCGCACATCCAGCCTATTCTACCATCAGAAGTAATATTGATATTGTTCAAAACTCCTTTCATAGTCACATCGTCCTTAATAACGTGTTTCAGTTGTTTCCTTATAGCTTTCTGGGCCTTGTGAACTTTCTTTTTCTGTTTCCAGACAACTTTAGACATTGCGTCCATTACTTTCGGATAGAATTCCATAAATTCGGGGCTTGTTGATACTGGAGACATGTTTACCACAATCAGGCCGGCTACTGATTCTGGCTGTAATACAGAACTAATTAGATGTGTAATATTTACAGCTAACGCATGTCTATAAACTAGAGACCTTTAGGTACTTAAAAGATGGTAAACAATCTTGACGTGTCTTTTTATTTAAATATACACTTTATGAATCAAAATCTTTACATTTTACAATTTAGGTTTGAAAAAATCATTTACTTTCATAATTGAATTGTATATTGTAACGATTTTCATTTTTAGACTGTGTATTTCAATAAAAAGACATGTCAAGATTGTTTACCATCTTTTAAGTACCTAAAGGTCTCTAGCATAGCTACGGTATCAAACGTAGATTAAAAATCTCATGAATTTTGTTGATTTTACCGATTAGGTAAGTACTATTTTATTCCCCCCGTGTGGTACCGGGTTAGAATAGCACCTCCCCTTTTCTTCCCGTGAGTGTCGTAAGAGTCAACTCTGGGAAAGGGTTAGCGTATTGTGAGCGATGGGCTAGCAACCTGTCACTGCAATATCACGTTTAACCATCTGGTTACTCTGAATTTGCAAAACGTGGCACTGGATTTTTAAATTCATGTGCTCTGCCTATCCCTCTTGGGAATACAGGCGTGAGAATATGTATGTATTTATTTTATTCTGTAGCTGGTATCGATTCAAAAGTCGTAAGAATACTAGTCTGAGTAGATAATCTGTGTGCAATCATTCTATCACTTTTTCACAATACCTATGAGACCGTGACCAAAAAGGTTAAACTCACTAGGTTTGACTCACTTCCAGTTTAACTAGAAGTAGAGATACCTATTTTAGTCGAGTAGCGAACAATTTAGGAACTAAACGTGTCTCAACAATGAAAATTTAGTCGAGTTTCATTGTTCAAATACCTACATTTAGTTACCTAGTAAATTTCTCACGAATCGACTAAAATACAAGCTTAGTCCGAACTTGGCTTTAATTATCGAGGCTGACATGCCACACGAGACATGTTTTATCGAGCCAGAATGGAAAAATAATAAAAAATGCAGGTACTAGTATAAGTATATGGTATAAGTAGATAGATGCTCTGGTAGGTACTAACCGCCATCAAAGCGGCGCACATGATCACGCGCGCTCCCACGTTATGCCCCATGAGGTTCGCTCGCTTGATGTCCAACTTCTTCATTAACTGGAGCACATCTCGAGCTTGGCTCTCGTACCGCTGCGAGGCGGCGCGGGGACTGGCTCCGTGGTTCCTCAGGTCTACGATCACCACCGACCTCTTAGCCACATTCCTTATGGTCTTCGCCACGCCCCGCCAGCTCCGCCGCGTCTCCAACAACCCGTGGCAAATAATGACAGGCGATGCTTCGCTTTCGGAATCGTATGTCCCCAAAACTTTAAACGACAAGTTTACCCAAGTTCTGATCGTAACAGCGAGGGGTGACGCGTATTTAGATAATTTACAATGTCTTAGTATCTGGACGTGAATATTCATACCCTCTTGCGTCAAATTGTTAAGTTTTTTTGCTACATATTAAATATTACACGCGTAAAACAGTAACAGCAAGATTTTTTTATATATGTAGATGTATCGGACGGCAAGGTTACATTTCAAGTAGGATTTGTCAAGTATTTGATGACTGTTGTCAAATAAATATCAATTATGGATAAGCTATAGTGGTAGCGACCTCCACGGACTCCACGGTGCGAAACGGAAATGACATGAAATCATAGAAAGAGGACAACGAAACCCGGAGACGCCTTGTGAAATTAATTAAACTTTGTTATTGCATTTTGCTATGTCGGGTCTGAGATAAATAATGAGCGTTTGTTCCTCCCAGCGTCTTGTAGTATATTTACTTCATAGATCTCAAAAACGACTTTCGACATGAATACCTACTTACGTCGGAGTGTTGGACATCGCCCTCTCTGTTCGATTTAGATACCTAATTTGCACAGCGTGTTCCCAAACTGTGAACCAGTATAATGAATTTTTCAAAGCTTGTTCAAATTTACAGAACAGAAACAACTTTTCTATTCCGTGTTCAAATTAAACACAGAGAATAAGAAGAAGATTAGTCCCTGTAAGACTATTTATAAATATTCTGTGTTTTTCACATTTTATGATCATTTTGGGTCTACTTACAGGAAAATTTATGGAAATGACAATGACCGCTAAATTAATTCTCGTTCGCACTGATTGATTTTCACAGTTCATCAAACCCGTCCCTTGGGTCAATGATACGATATCTACCTATTCGAAAGTGTAATAAAAACAATTGGAGTAATTTACTGAAAGTTAAAAATATATTACTTTAGGTAATACCTACTTAGGTTTATATGTCAGCAAGTGATTACTTAGGTACAGTCAAGGAAATTGATAACTATGCCACTTTGAACCTTTTCATAGTGAGTTTCAAATTGCTTTGATTAGTAGAAAGTATGGTACCTATGTCACAGTGACATTTCTTGTGAAAAGGTACAAAGTGGCACAGTAGTCAATTTCCTTGACTGTACATTTTGACTAAATAATTTTAAACAAAAAAAAACCGACTTCATATTAGCTTTATCCTGAAAGGAAACTTCTGTTTATGTGCATATTTACCAAAGGTCAAGTAGGTATACGTAGCTCTCACCAGATTCAAGGCTTTAGAAGGAATAGCTCTATCTGATTTAGAACCCTCTAAACTGTTAAGTAAACCCCACAATGAACGAGCATTAGCAGAAATGCAACGCTTGAGAAGCAGCAGGCCTGGCTAATTACCTACTGAAACTAAAATTTTCAGTCTGCAGGTGCTTTCAGTATCGAAAAAGTTATCCTTTAACTCCTAAAAATTAAGGAGTTGACCTTTCATCATCAGCTCAGTCATATTTTTTTACTGCCAAGCGTAAATACTGGTGTAGCTTTGAAAAATGCACTAAAAACATTACCTGTGCCTATAAAATTCGAGGGTTACCCTCGATTTCCCTAATATTCCATCATCAGGTCAAGATATGCTGACAATCGGACTACCTGGAAACTATACCCTTTCAGACAAAAAAAGAATTTTCCAAATAGGTCCAGGCGTCTTCGAGTAATCAGCGAATACACATAAAAATACTCTCCATTTCTTCTGTGGATGTCGCAAGAGGCGACTAAGGATAGGTTAAAGTAAATTTTAGGCGACAGGCTAGCAACCTGTCATTATTATACCTGCTAACTCAAAACCTACAAAAAATGTGCTAAAAGTGGCCACGAAGCGTGACATAGACATAGTTTTGTCTATGTAGCGTTTTCTGTGCTCTGCCTACCCCATTTAAGAATACAGGCGTGACTGTATGTAGGTATGTAAGTATGTACAAATGTACGTTCGGACTAAAATTCCCGAATGCCCATACATTTTTTTTTTATTTTAAGGATAATTCAAAAACTACTAGTTAGATTTTGATGAAATTAAAATGGGACCAATGGGAAGCCATTTGCTATCGAACACAAAAAGAACCATCGAAATCGGTCCACCCGTTTAGAAGTTCTGAGGTAACATACATAAAAAATGATAAAAAAAAAAAAAAAAAAATACAGCCGAATTGAATACCTCCTTTTTTGTTAAAAAATTGAGATCCGCGGCTGGCATTAAACTCCAAAAATGACATTGCACAAGATCTGAGGTTCTAAGTAATTAAGAGCGGATATGGAACAAAAAAATATAGCCGAATTGAATACCTCCTTTTTTAAGTCGGTTAAAAAAACGTAGGAAATAAAATTTTCATAAATCAAAAGTTACATAAAAATTACGGGATTACGCATAGATATTATAATTTTTAATATTTAGGTACTGTTTATGAATATAAAATAGAATTTAATTCACGTGACTTTCGTTTTTTTTTTCTAACAAGGAAATATTTGGTTTCACGTTTCTGACAAATAAATTCAGCCTATATTGTAATCTGTATTTAAAATTAACATACCTCTTTGTATTTCGCATAGATCAATAAACTGAACGCATTTTGGCTTTACAACGGCTCTTAATGTAACGCGGGCTCACTCCGAATCTATTGATGGCCTAAATTTTAATGTAAATTAGGTACCTACCTTAAAGTCGAAATTAGGTACCTTATTAATACTTATTTACAAGAAAGTTTGTTGACATGGACCGGAAGTGCGGACACCGCGTCGTGGCAATTTTACAGTTCACAGTTCATTCCGCTACCATGCTACAGCGTAAAATAAGCTTCGATCTGCGCTGCCAACTAAGCACAATATTTTGAATCTTAGGATGCATGTCAGAAACGACTGCATAACTTGAAATTCCACCGTCACTGTGAATGTACTACATTTAGTGATTTTTCACGATGAGACTGCAGTATTCGAAACCAACGAGCTATTAGCTTATTGAACATTCATGAATTCGATCACGCGAAGAAATACCTACATGCTGTGGTGTTATTGTTATTCTATAACAAAAACTTCAAACTCGTCGGAGAGCTCGAAGTCGAACTGTCAAAGTTTCCAAACAGTATGACAGATCCACATCTACTTATACAGGGTGGCCGAAAATTTACCGTAATTATTTTAACCAGTGGTCAGGTATATACGCGTCTGAAAACTCCTGTGAAGTTTTTTCCTGGAATTTTTATGTAAAAAAAATTGGAAAATTTGAAATCATTGTGCAATTTTTGTACTCCAGCTCTTAGTCAACCACGTAGCATCGCAATATCGAACGATTGCAGGTGCGTAGGCACTGACTAACGAGACTAGCATAGATAGGTAGGTAAAGCACAGGGCACAATGACCTGAAAAGCGATGAAACATTTGTCGCCCACAAGGACGACAGTGAAAATTTTCAGGAAATAGTTTTCAGACGCGTATTCCCGACCACCAGTTAAAATATTTAGGGTCAATTTCCAGCCACCATTTAGAAGGGCTCGTTGACGAGTTTAGTTTGTTAAGTTAAAGAATAGGCAACACCACAGTTCAGTAGTGGCTTATTAATTGGGGACAAGATTTCACGATTGTGGTACCGCGGCATTCCCGGCCTCAGATGTTGTCAGCGGAAACCGCAAAATATCTATGCCGCTTCAGCATTGCACTATCACTATCACTCTACTGACCCGTGCTACCTCCACATTACAGGGAATACCGTAGTAAATTAAACGGTAAAGAATGCAACATGGTAATTCAATTTATAATTAATTCAAGTCGGTCAGTAACAATGTGGAGTTCACGCGTCTGGTTAGCTGTTGGTGGTAGCGGAGGCCCGGGCTGCTCAATCCCACGCAGGAGGCGCCGCGGACAGGACGTGGATGAGCAGGTCAGCCTTAATCATTTAATACCATGAGCCCTGTAACTGGTGCAAAAATGTATACAGAAATCCTCAAAGTACCCGCAGTTATTACAAAGTGGTCCCATGTTTAAAGTTCTAGCGCGGAAGAATATAACATATTCGTTAAAGTTAGGATTTTCAGTCAAAAGTGAATTTTATGTTTTATTACATTAATTGGTTTGATTAAGTTTGTTTCAAAATTACAGATTGTTGGCTGTTTTAACTACTTAATTGAAACCATTGGACTTAATTAGGAACTTGCCTACTGATTGCTATTACTTAGAACAATAAGATTATTGTTAATGTCTGAATTATTTTTCTTTGCTTTATAGTTGTTTAGTTTTGCCCTATGGGCTAATATGACATTTTTGTACGCAGCCCGTTTCAAAATAAAAATAAAAATTGCTTCAGTTACAGGAGCTTTACATTTGTATGTTGAGTTAAGTAGTTTTTAAATAATGCTTAGCGCCATATCGACCTAAGACATAAGTCTTTTGGAATAAGCCACTCGTTATTGTTATTTTCATTATGAAAAATCTATTTACACGCGAGTAAAAAGTGGCTTACATATTATTTCAAAACTAAATTGAACGGGCCTTAGTTGTAAAAATCCCCATACCATACTTAGGTAGGTACGATTTAGGCGACATGCGAAAAATCTCTCTTTACACTCTTTGCTACGAAACGTGAAATAGTCATGGTTTTACTACAGACCGCAAAGTTTTGTGGGCTCTGTTTACCTCGTTATGTATGTTATAGAATAAAATGAAATTAAAGTGTGCACGGCCAGATATAAAATCAAAGTAAAATTCTCATCAATACACATAAAATCGTACCGTCAAATGTTATAAGGCCCGCGTTGCATGAGCGTGGAGCTTTGAACCGATAGACTCGAAATTTATTTGTATAAGTATCTAGATAGGTACTTCGGCACTAAGTAATCTATAACTTTCTTTATGAAAACTTCTGTGAAGTTTATTTTTATGCAGGGTGAAATCCAATTGATGAATATAACATTAGTGTGTCCTGCTCAGTTAATGTGCTACGCAACATAACGCATTTAAGTTCAATTGTTAAATTTTGGATATTCATAATAAAGTGGAGGTAAACTAAGGTTTCTGATTTCTCGACCTATATTTTTTCTCGGGGCTCGAGAAATTTACTAATCATGAATACAAGGCAAAAAACACTTCAATATCATTAACATCTTTAAGTAGTTCTTCTGTATAATGTGATTAGCGTCGTTTTGCTGTATTTTTATTGGTATTCTGATGGTATGCGAATGCGATTAAAGAAATCGTCAGTTGAAACCAAAAATCGCCTCTAAATTGAATCACATTTCAAAGCGATTTTTGGTTTCAACTGACAAAATTAAAACACCATGTTTATTGTATCCTCTCTTTTTGTCGGTGTCAATAATTAAGTTTCCTCTCTGCCTCTCAAAGGTTGGCTGTAAGAGATCCCTTAAGGGATAAGTCCGCCTTTGTACTTCGCCATTTAATTTGTATTTAATTTAGTTTTTTGTATTTTGTGTTTTTTTTCCTTTTGCACAATAAAGTGTTTGTACTTAATTAAAACAATAAAAACTAACAAATAAAAAACGATGTAGATTTTTTGGTCGTTAGACAATAGCGTTGCAGGTTAACATTTCGCCTGTCATTGATTTTCCTAACAAGATGATTCAAGAATCTTGTGGATAAATCGTTTTCCATTGATTCAAGTTTTTTTTTATCAAAACCTACGTCTACAGTTGCCTCGGAATTCGGATGTCAGTATGGTTCCGCTTCGGGAAATCTCGAGCAGAAAACTCGCGCTTGAAAGGTTTTACCTACAGTATAAGTCGTTCGTTATCAAGCAGGACAACGGAAAAAGACGACTTTGCCGTTGTCCCCATTATAAGTTTGTAATCGCAAAAAAGTTGCTTGTTGCCAAATGCTATGACATAGCCGCCATACATTTGCGAAGGGATCCAAAACCTATGGGGTGCTTCCCAATGACCTTTGATCATGAAATTTGGCAACAAGCAACTTTTTTACATTACATTGTATGCTCGGAGGTATTAGATATCAATTTCAATGTTACTCCACGGGTTCATGAGAAAAAGGGTCGTGACATATAGACAGACGGGCAAACTACTTTCCGGCAGAATTAGTAGGTAAAACATGCAGAAGTTTGCTGTGTATTGAGAAGTACATAAGTATATGTGCAGATTAATAATAATCGACGCAAAACTTCACGGCCTGCAGGAAGCAACTGACCCGGATATGCACGTGTATTTACTAACACATAATCCATACATACTCATAGCTAAGTGATGTTAACATGTTTTTAATTGCAGTTTTTATATAGTGAGGAAAAGCATCTTCATTTTATGATCTTTAGGACCATACCTTTTTTGTGTCAAAAATGTGCCTTAAACATCCGTCCGGCTCTAGCAGCCCTGGGATATGAGCAGCTCTCCAACAGAAGATATCTCCTTACAAAAATTCAAATTTTTATTGGACATTTTTCTGTCCATTGCGTGGATGGCCTTGGAACCCATCATTCGTACGTCCCGTCCATTAGCTGCTCAGGAATGGAGCCCTTTCGAAACAACTTCGTGCAATGCGGGTTCAGAATCCCTCGCTCTTCCAAACTGATCCCGCTGTAGCGCCCTAGCGTCACCTATCGTCGAGTAGTAGAACTTTCCGGAAACGTCATCTCCATCACCAATTGTCAAAATGGCGTTCTACGGCGCTAACGAAGTTTCAACGTTCAGTTGGATAAATACAACTTCCGACTTTTGCTCTGTGGATTGCGGTCCCCAGGCGTAACTTCTGCCTGGAGCCTCCTGGAGCGACCCCGTAATTAAACCGTTATTGCCCAGGGTATACCGGCATTGGCGTTGCTCTTCCCCCCGCCCCGTGTGATCTTCGTCTCTGATGATAGAAAGGAAACACTGCGCCCAGTCTGGGAGGAATCCAATTCGCACCTCTAGCGACCAGGGAGATGCTCTTTAATACATTTTTCTCAGACAAAACTAGGGGTGTTTTAACGTGTCTGTGTCTTTCTAAGGCATCTATAAAGGAACGGATGCGGTTTGTCTATTCTAAATTAAAGGTTGGAAGTTTCATGGCGATGGTTCTTGGCTTGAATTGAATAAAATCGGACCAGAGTGATTTTTTTAAATGCAGTTTGATCTTAACAGTACTTTTTTCCAACTTTTGAAGTTCGTTAGATAATTCTTTTATATCGAGAGTAACCAACACTGGCTGGGTTCCGAGGACCATGACTTTTACAAAGCAAATAAGATAAAACCATGATTATTTCAAGTTTCGCAGCCACTTCTAGCATCATTCAGGTTTTAAAGTAAAAGAAAGGCGGGTTCGACACCACACGGCACGGGGATTTTAAATGGTTGTAGGATGTAGGTTTTCATGTTATTAATACAAAAATAACATATCACACACGTAATAGTTTATTTATATTTAATTAATAATTTGTAAATCGTTCACGTAAACAGGTAAATAAATTTACGTATTTTGCAAAACAGTAGGGTCTATTAAATCAAATGCTATTATTAACAATAAAATGAAAAATAAAACTGAAAAATACTATTAAGTACCTACCAATGTATTTGTTTTTTAATTTGGTTAAGTAGCTATGCTTAGTTGATCCCTAAATAATGTAATGTAGGTGTACTCGTACTTAAAAGTTACTTTTGTATGAGTTAATGGACTTATACCTCAATACATACCTACGTAAGTCGGTCCATCAATGTATATTGTAGATTTAATTAGGTTTTTCCTATATTTAATATCTCGGTATTTCACACAGCGATAACAAAATATAAAACGGTGGTTGTGGTTAGATCTCGGCAACAGGAAATGGTTTTGAATTTGCACAAATATTTACATGTTTTTATTTTTCATAAAACCGCACAAATAAATATGTCAAACTTATAACACCTATAATTATACCACTCCTATAAATATAGTATAGATAGTCTCTCTTGTGGACGTAAAATTATTGACATAGAAAGCCCAATCTTAATATTTGTTTATACTCCCCTTTAAAAATAGGAATTGCCCGTGTGGTGCCGGGTTAGAATAGCACCTCCCCCTTTCTTCCCGTGGGTGTCGTAAGAGTCGACTCTGGGAACGGGTTAGTGTACTGTGGGCGATGAGCTAGCAACCTGTCACTGCAGTATCACGTTTAACTTTCTGATTACCCTGAAATCGCTAAATGTGGCACTGGATTTTCAAATTCATGTGCTCTGCCTACCCCTCTTGGGAATACAGGCGTGAGGATATGTATGTATGTAAAAATAGGAAGCTGGAGACTTGGGGAGGCGTTGATCTTTCCTACTACAATTATTGGCTATAAACCCTTTATTTTTATTAACAAAAAACGTTTAAGTTGTAAATAATATGTACATTTTTCATTATTCAATAAATATCAAAAGTTTACAAAAAAATATTATGACATTTCCATATTCAATTAAATTAACTATAATTAACTATAATGCTTCCTTGATTACCTATTAGATGGTTAATTGAAAAATATCTAGTTAGTTTTCTGCTATGATTGTTTTTTGATTAAGTCTACCTAGGAATTCTAAATAATACGTATCCTTAAGTCTGCAGTCTAATTGAAATTTTTGACATTCAGTATTGTCTTTTCCAGGTGGCCTGGCCATAAACCGGCAAGATGGGCACCATATTGCAGAACATCACACAGATCTATCACTACATTAACCACGACTTGGCAGGTACGAATATTATTAATTATATTTAATGGGTAAATATGCGTGTATGTTCTTAATACTCGTAGGTATACATATTTATTATTCTGCAGTGTGGTGGCGGGTTTAGAACACCTCTCCGTTTCTTCCGTGGATGTCGTAAGAGGCAATCAATTAAAATTATAGCGAACTCGGTATCATAAATAGTTTTTTTTTTCAGCCCCCCTCCTATACAACAAAAGTGAATTTAAAGATTAAATTGGACTAACCCCAACGTGTGGGGTATCGTCAAAAAGACTATGTACAGTTTTCCCAAGAAAATAACTCCGATCGGCTGTTACCGTCTGCGCCGAGAGGGACAGAACGATATCCGAGAGTAGCCGAACGTTTTAAGAGTCATGACTCCCATCCTAGCTAATGGAATCAGTTTGCGTGGCTGATCATTACCAACATGATTGTCTAACAGGAACAGGAGTGTCTAATCAGTAGTTACCGAGCAAAGACGCGTTTGCCCTGTC
>BHDV01065478.1:0-22665 GCA_005406045.1 Adoxophyes honmai
CCCGAATTTAACGCGAGCGGAGCCGCGGGCAAAAGCTAGTAGCAAATAATTTAGTTACTACATCACTCGCCATTCTCAACACTAGTCTAGTCCGAACAAGGCTCCAGTCTCATCTCAATCATCGCTCCATCTATCTATCAATATTTACCACAGATAAACGCAAACTTAAATGAATATTACCAGTGGCGATAAACAAGCCTGCTCCAAGAGGCGTGGGTTTGTTTGAAACGGGGCTTGCATTGAAAGTTAATCGAATCGGATTTTTGAGTGGGAGTTTTCCTCATTATATCCGATAAAGTATAAAAGCTTTCTCTTTGGAATGAATTTGGGTTATGTTAGCTAAATTAGATTAATACCCACGATGGGGTGTAGTATTTTAACAAATTATCATAAATAATCCGACCACTGGCATTATCCGACGTTTCAAGCTAGTGAACGGATTAAAAGGATTTAGTGGGATGATTCTAATTTAAAAGACATATTGCTAATGAACAAGGCTATGAATAAACTAACCATTGAAAATGACTACAAAAGTCCCGTAGCGACGCCAACGCCACCTATCGACCAGTAGTAAAACTTCTTCGACAAACGTCATCATTTGTCAAAGTGTTCTACATCGCGCTGATGAATTTAATAATTTAACTGACGGGCCAAACAGTATCTTTAGTTGTCCTGCCTATTATCTAAATAAAGGTAGTAAGTGAGCGACTCATAAACGTTCCAGCTCTAAGTGGCTAACGACTGCCATTAACGCTTTCGGTGGCACCGCCACAAAGTAGATAGCTACAGAAGTCAATCTCCATACAAAACGCACTCGGGTACGCATCGGACGTATCGCACGGAACGGATCGTAATATTCTTTGTATAGAAAGTCATACAAGTGCGTCCACCTGTCCGCATCGTACGCATCGCACATCGCCATATATCTGATTGAATGCGATGCGTCCGATGCGTGCGATGCGGACCTGTGGACGCCTACTTTAAAGACACGATGTCTCGGAACATTTGGGACTAGTTCGAGCGCGGCTGTCGGACGCTTGAGACGCGCCTCAATAACTGATTCTTCAAACTTTTCATTAGTACTTAACTACCGGAACTGTGAAATTCTATTAAGTAACTTACATGAAATGCCTGGAAAGTGTTCTTCACTTGTTTTATGTAAAAAAATACATAAGAATGGGATAACTGTGAAATTCTATTAAGTAACTTACATCAAATGCCTTGAAAGTCTTTTCCATTTGTTTTTCTGTAAAAACGAAATTAAGAATGAGATTTTCCGACACATGAAAATCTGTATTTTGCCAATGTCGCATGATATGTACCGTTATAATTTAAGTAACAATAAAAAAGTGAACAACTAGTCACAAGTGAAATTACCACGATAGTTTTATGTATATGCCATAGCTGACATATCTAAGGCGAGACCGCCCAGCATAGGTATGAAAAGTGAATTATAATAACCATTTACTATTACAAATTTGTGATCATTTTTATTATTTTTTAACTATTGTTTACAATTTGACTATCCTTTTGTGAAACTTGTATCTAGCATGGAATTAAGTACAATGTGTTTTCAAAATTAAATAAAGAAATTTATCTAATCCATATCTATCTGACTTCTGTACTTATATCTGTTTTGTGTCGTCGCGCAGTGACCCGCCGAACTCGAAACCAAAGTGTGAACCTTATAGAGCTGCTACAACCTTTTACGCAGCGCAAAATTAACTTGGCGAGACTAAATTGCTTCACGACTCCAACTGCTCATATAATCTGATTTTGAACGAAGTAACTGCGTTGATTCTATTACGGGTTTACTTTAAAACATCTTCGAGTTATTTTGATTCAAAATGCCATTGTGACGCTTGTGGCCACAATTATAATAAAGGTACCTACTAGACACGATGATCAAAAACTAATAATAAACACAGGGATGTCAGTTTAAGAGGGAGTGCGCCAGTCCGGATTGGGAATCACACAAAAATGAATTACTTCGTTGCCGTCTTTAGGTTTCCTCGTGATATTTTCTTTCAACAATTAGCTCGAGCACTGTAGAACGAGAACGAGTCTGTGTAACGATTTGTGGACTCTATCTACCCCGTTTGGAACTACGGAAGTCATGTTCAAGCTCTCTGTTTAAGGATACTCGCTGACTCAATGGCAGTAGTAGTAGGCGAAAACATAACGCTGATATACAGAGCATATAGTAGCATAGTTGCCGACCTCGCCGTAACACAATTACAGCATTTGTAACTGAGCATAAACTAATACTTACCAAATTACACGCGCTAACAACTTACAGTTATCCTAAACAAACCAAACAATTTAGAAATCAAATGATTTAAGTTACTCCGCGTCAGCACCCGAGTTAAGTACGAATACGCGAACACTCACTCATCCTAAGTAAACACGGAGGAACAATGAGAAGCGAGAGCTTACGTACAGTGAGTTGAAAGTAGTCGGCCAATGAAGAGTTACTACCCTTGTTGCTTCGCCCAACACTCTCTTATAAGAATATATTGCCGTCCCGAAGTTGGCTGGGAACGCAGTGGCACCGACCTGAATGGTTGTGCAAACATCGGTCTCAACTCGACGACTCCAGTTTCAAAGTAAATGACAACGCGCGGAAACTTATGGCGAGCGTTTTAATGAAAGTGAAAATGTATGTCAGCTTGAAGTAATTTTGAAGTTTGTTAGAGTTAGAGTTCTGTGTGTTTAAGAGAGTGGTTAGCGCTGGTTGGGATAGTGATGCGGAGTTGATACGTTGAGGAACATTCACACACTTAATATTCGTAACGTACGACTTAGTCAACTTAGTGTATTAATGTGTACAGTTCATAAATTTTGTAATAATTAATTAAACATTACATCACTTTTGTATTCCTAAACGAGACAGGTTAAATACACAAAACTTTACATAGACAGAGCATGACTTTTTCACGTTTTGGCCACTTCTAGCAAACCTTTAGTTTTAAAGTTGGCGGGTATAATAGTGACACGTTAGCCTGTCGCCTAAAACATACTTACCTATTTCCTTACATGCATACCTAAACACCTATTTCCTTAGTCGCCTCTTACGACATCCATGCAATAAATCAGTGGTTCCCAACCTATGGTCCGTGGACCACTTGTGGTCCGCGGAAGCCAAAATATGGTCCGCGAATCAATTTAAATTCGGCGCCGTCGGCCGACATATATAATCTTTATGGCTACATTGTGGTCCATGCCAACAAGACTAACACTTAAGTGGTCCCTGAGCAAGAAAAGGTTGGGGACCCCTGCAATAAATGGAGATGTGTTATTCTAAACCGGACCCCACCCAAGTAAATGAAAAAATAAACACAGATATTCAAATATTACCTCTGCGCAAAAACAAAAAACAAAAATCATCAAAACGTTCACGTCTGAAAAAGGTAACTTATTATTGGCAGGGAAGGTAAAGAGGATGTATAAAATAACGAACCTTATATACGACGTTGAATCAGCAAACAGGTGCTCAGCGACCATGGTTATAGTACAGCTGTTGTCTCATCAAAAAATTAAAAAAAAAATACTTGTGTTTTTTCTGACTGTACTGTTTGCCAACCGTACTTTACTGGCACTCGTCTTAGAGTCGGTTGGACCAACGGTTGAAAAGTTCCCTCCCATGGAGTCGGTTCTAGTTGGGCCTTGAATACCAAATGTAGGGTTTCTTAAATACCAAAATATCGTGGCTTAAAGTTATTGAAAAATAAATACAAAGAGAAAAAATATCTTATGAATAAAAACCTAGGGAGTCTGTCACACCCTGACTTATAGACTGCAAATTATCTTTATAAATTACAAACATTTACTATGGTTGTAACAGGCCAATGATGATGAAGCATAACGCTGCAATCTGACACCTGTCATCTGTTACATTTAATGACTTACTAAATGTTACTCGACAAATTATGAACAAGCCCCAATTGATAGGCAAAAATCCTCTCTCAATTTTGATCCGACAGGACAAGGAAACGAGGGTCTAATTTATTATGTAGGTCAATAAGGTTAAGTCTATTTTTATTTGTACGCACCCTCTGCTGTTACGAGGGCGAATGTAATGTTTTAAACTTTTTCACTTTCACAGACAGTTGCAGAAAAAAAACTTAACACGCCAATTTTTTTTTATGTTTGCGGGATTGCGGGTACTTTTGATATTTTTCGCTGCAGAACGACCTTTATGTTCGGTCGATTGAATTGAAAGTCTGCGTTGCATACAACTATACCCCATTGGCATTTTGTATAACATTTGACTTTTGACGGTCAAATCCTCACACATTATTTTAGGCAGCAGGCTAGCAACCGGTCACTACTATGCCTGCCAACTTAAAACTTAAAAGAATTATGCTAGACGTGGCCACGAAACTTCAACTAGCATTTTGTCTATGTAGAGTTTTGTGTGCTCTGCCCACCCCATTTAGGAATACATGCGTGACGTATGTGTGTTTATAATTTCTTTAAGAGGAAATATGCCGGTCGAGGGAATTGAAATAAATAGGTATTTGCTAAATCTATTGCTGTCGCGCCGTGACCTACCCAGACGACGTCGAGTGCGATAAGAACAACTACAGCTCGGACCGAAAATACCTATGAAAATTATTCAAAAACAACGTTTCGTAGTCCCCTGATTTCTTCTCCAAAACTTAACCGATTAAATATGTTTTTTCATTAAATGTTTAAAAAATGTCATAACTGTGTTTCTATGTTCTTATATTTTGATATAATTGTGTTAAAATTGGTTTCTAGAGGTTTGAACACAACGGAAAAAACTTAACAATTTTTCATGTTTTTGAAGGTTAATATCTCCTTTAATAATTCAATAAAGAAAAAAAGGAAAACATAGGAACATGCTAATATATCATTAGATTGTTGATGTAAAAAATCATTGTTCTACGGGTAATATCCAGCGAGGAATCAGGGGACTACGTTTCCATACAAAATATGACCGCTCCATTTCCTCTTAAGGGTTGGCAGATAGCTACATACCATGAGTCTTACCGATATATTGATAAACGTGGTCATCCTCAAGTAACATCGTTTCTTCTACACAAAATCGCCGCCATATAAGCGCCAGAATATACAATTATCTTTGCCCTACTTTCAGCTACATTAACTTTAAAACACGAGTAGACTTGCCGCTCAACGCTAAAACCTCGTAGTTTTCTTTTCACAAACTCTTCCGATTGCCATAAGTTGTTCTTTACGCTTTTGTTGCTACTACAAGGAAACAGGCGTTCGGGATTTAGTGCTTTAATGAAAAGAACGAAGAGTGAATCGAGTATTCAATAGTTTGAATTAGTTACTTGAGTAAATTGTTGTGTGGCTGTTTGTTAGTTTATACGATTGAACGGATATGGATTTCACTCGCGATCCCTAACGTCGTTTGCCCTAAAACCTGTTTTGCCCTAATAGGCAATTAGCACTACCGGTAATTGCAATAACAATAATTTTCTATATTTCAAAAATAGCAACAAATCAAATAAGTTCGGTTAAGTTAGGTTTGTTTTACGACCATAAAACATAGCGGGGCGTTAAAAAATCGTTCCTGAAATAAAATGTTTAAGAAAACTAATGATATGGCATGTGTGTTAGGAAAAATAATAATCATTATAACATAAAATATTATATTTATTAGTCTATTATGTATTGTATTATATGTACTTTTATGTACTTGTATATGTATGTCTAGATTTATTAGAATGTATTTATTTATTTTACGTTAACGGTTTTGTTTATTTCTCTCTGAAATTTTCTTTGTGTGTCTACTCTAATTTCACATGTTTTGTCAATCGCTTGATGGTCAGCAGGAAGAGATCCCTTAAGGGATATGTTCGCCTTTGTACTTGTGTTTTGTTCTGTGCTTGTTAATTTATCATGTTTATATTGTACAATAAAGAGTTACATACATACATACATAAAACGTTAACGATATAGATTCACGGAAATACATACATAGTGAAATCAAAACAGTGATACAAAATAACTGTTTCTTACTGACAAAAGAACACAGTATCTAACTAATTTATTTTAGTTAGCCCTAATTGACGTGTCCATACACTGAGCTCCCGATTTCAAGCCACTTTAGTATGAATATCCTAAATTCCACTAATTATTAAATAATTATAAATTCAATCTGAAAAATTGGAGAAATAAAATAAGTATGAGTTGATAAAATAACTATTCATATTTACCTACTTCTTCATTACAAAAGCTCCTAATGTCGAAATTTCATCGTTTTTATTTATCACTATTCTATGCATAGATTCTGGTAACTAAACACGACGACAAGAGAACAATAGTTCATTCATTTGTTTGCGATAACATCAAAGCATTCGCCGGTAAACCCGCCGGTACTTATTTAAACCGTATCCCGCATCCTAAACAAACGTCACTACCACAAAGCCGCTAAGAAACACTTAAAACTGAGCACTCTCCACGTGTACCATTGGCGTTTAATAAAACCTGGAAAGGAGGAGATGGGTTTGAACAGAGGGTTCGGTAGAACAATATTAAAAAAAAACGTACTCAAAATCGTGTGGTGTCGGGATAGAATAACACCTCTCCATTTCTTTCGTGGATGTCGTAAGAGGCGACTAAGGAAATGGGTTTAGGTATGCTTTAGGCAACAGGCTAGCAACCTGTCACTATTCTACCTCTTCCACCTTCGCAAACTTAAAACAATGCTAGAAGTGGCTGCAAAGCGTGATTATGGTCATAATCATGGTTTTGTCTATGTCTCGTTTCGTGTGCTCTGGCTACCCCATTTGGGAACACAGGCATGATTGTATGTATCTATGTATGAATTTATGTACTCAAAATCGACAAGATAATGAAGACGTTGCTCTACAGTTGCGTCGCTCATCTTTGGTCGTATTTAGTGAACAAGGATTAGTCATGGTTTTGACTGTATATGGTTTTGTGTTCTTTGTCTATTCTATTTGGGAGCACAGCCGTAAATAAAAAGTGTGTATATAAACAAGGATGACTAATGCAACATCGGTTGCAATCTATTTTAATATAAATAACAAAAGAAGTCCGAAGTCGATTTTTTGCATCTTTTCATTACTAATGTCTTGTTCTTAAACTTAATTATATTCATTTATAATACGAATAATGTAAGGAAGATGATTCACATTTCATTTTCTATACACAACAACTTGAGCACGGTATTTTAGTGTCGATATTTTTCTATTTCTTTTCATTTAGATAAATAATTAAAACGACTTTTATGACACGCAGACACAGAAGTCCCCCTTTTTCAACAAAAATACGACATTTCTGTAACAAATTTGTAAAGATGCACAGTTTTGTCGTAGAGACGAACCACCCTATAATGGTTCCGTTTTGTCCTTTGATGTGCGGAACCCTAAAAACGTTTCAGGATGAAATGAAGTGTGTAATGGAGTTCCTTTCACGGATTAGTCCCTTTTGTCGCTGTTCTGGCGAGTCAGGAAATTGGCCTGCGCTCTGCAGCCGGCCCAGCCCCGCTTGGTTACTGCTCCGGAGTGTAGACAGGAGATGTGCTTTAGGTACTAGTCTAGTATTAAGTATGCCTTTGGTGAGACCGGAATGGGTTCTGATAAGACTCCACGTCTTAACTCGTAGCAGGATTTTTTTTCATTTTCTCGATCGGGGGCGGGATCGCCTAGATGATCAAATGTTGCTAACATGCACTAGGCACATTATAGTTTTATTTCCAAATGGGTAGGCAGAGAACATGAAATGCTACATAGATAAAACTATGACTATTTCACGTTTCGTGGTCACTTTCAGCATATTTTAAAGGTTTTAGGTTGGCAGGTATAATAGTGGCAGATTGCTAGCCTGTCGCCTTAAAATATTATTTTAACCTATTTCCTTAGTAGCCTTTTACGACATCCATGGAAGAAATGGAGAACCTGCTTACACCAGCTATAAATAGGCACTTTACTCCAGTTGTACTTACAAGAAATACATTATTGAATCCGATAAAACGAGATATTTGGCATGTTCCTTAGCTTATCAGTACCAATCTAGATAAAATCAACTATCAAACCTGTTCGATTCGAATTTATTTTGCAGAAACGCAACATTTCGGCGATAAACTATCTTTGAAATTATTTGGCGTAGCACGTTTTGTAAGGAGTGGTAACATAACAACAGTTCTTAAGATAATGGGGTAAATAGATCACCTATTATTTCCGTATCTTTTAATTTGTATGAACTAAACTCTATAGGAAAGACTCCGATAGATAGATCTCTCTGTAGGCAAAAGTAATGTCTGGGGACCGAAATCCACAGAGATTGGTCCACAAGTCGGAAATTGTATTTATGCTACCAATCTTTAAAACTTCGTTGACGCGATATAGGGTTGTTTAGTTCGGCTTTTCGACAACAGGTGGCGCTAGGGCACTGCACTCTAACGCTCTTCTGGTGTTAAATAAAAATTATTGTTTAAATTGTAAATGTTATCAGAATGAAAATTTCAGGATGAAATTGCCGAATGAATAAGAGAGCTCGATTTAAGTATAGAAAAGAATCATATAAACATAAATGAACTGCTGTCACTCATCAACTTTGATGAACATTTTCTCATTCGAATAACGTTTCAAATCTGTTTTAATCTAAAGTTTTTCATTAACAACAGGCACAATACTTGCAAACTTTGCTCATACGGAAATAGCCAAATTGCTAAAATGTTTCAAGTCGTAGTCAGACGAAGCAAATTTATGTCTACGACGTGAAGGTCAACACATATCGATACCTTTAGGTTCAATTGTCGTAAAGGACAAAATACCGAAAATGAGTTAAATATACAGTTTTGTTCAGAATTTCAAGCTCTATCGAACTGCATTCTTAGAATTTTGATATCTCGTAAAATATGTCCTTTACCCCCCGAATTTCTTGGTAGCTCAACATCAATAACCGTTAAATTTGTGGGTGTAAATATCACACCTGAAATCACTTGGAACGTAAAGGAGATCACAAAATATAAGCGGCGACGTATAACCATGAATTACCCATGCTGTCCTTTAAGACCTAGTATTTGCATGATTGTACTGTCAATAATTGTGACAAAATACTGGTGTATAGGACACAATTTACTTATTTGTCCTTTACGACCTTTACTTCTGTATAGTATGTTTTAATATTAAACCCAAATTGTGGGCGTAAAGGACGTATACTATACGTAAGTATTAATTTATTGGACAATACGACCGGATTTAGGCACAAACGTGATAATGTAGGTGGTTAGATGGTCCTTTACTACTTAGATTTTTCGTTTAAATATCTGAACTGACAAGCAATTAGCATAGGCGTAAAGGGCGGCACGGGCGTTTTCTTTGTTTATACCAACGAATGGAGCTTATGTTTAAAGCCGACTAAGTCTAAATTAGGTAGGTAAGTATTAGTAAACAAACTCCCCTGCAGATTGTCATTGCTATTCTGGCAATTGTATAGAGTAAAAGCAAGACAAGTGTCAGGATTCTCCGTCGCACACACAGGTCCTTGCTTGAATAATATTTAGTTCTATTCAGTGTTGCCACCTTAGTGGATTTTCCACTAGAACTGGTGGTGTAGACGTGTGCTTTAGCAGGAAAAATGTTAGTTTTAGTGGCTAGGGGATCTTTTAGTGGAATGGATTCTTCCAATTAGTGGTAAGTTACGAATTTAACCACTAACACAACTCATAAATGCTGTAGTAACATAACTCATAAAGTGCAGGCTTAGCACGTGAAGGCATATGTTGTAATAACTACATACATAATAGCTAATTCAGTAATTAAAAAATTGGCACTAAAGAAATAGGTATATTCTTAACAAACAGAGCAACAGATGAAGCCAACTCTTTAGTTAATATCATATTGTTATGATCGGCTTCACCTGCTTGCTCTGTTTGTAAAGAACAAATTTCTTTAGTGTCAACTAATTATTTTGTGTTAAAAAGAAAACAATTAGGTATAATAATAAGACAGCGGGAAGTGATATTGTTTTAAACTATGTATAGATGATCTAGTGATAATGAAGAAAACGAAACAGAAACATATATTATAGCCGAGTTGTTTTTTTTTCGTTCTTAAAACAAAATCGAGACATGTACAAACTCTTTTTAACAGACTTCAAAAAAGGAGGAAGTTCTCATTTCGAACTTGTTTTTTTATTGTGTATGTTACTCGATATCTCCGAGATCCGAAGGGTATAACTCCGAATTGGTTCCATTGGCACTAAGGTGAGATCTGATGATGGAATCTTAGAGAAATCGTGGGAACTCTTCAAATGTTGTAGGGGCATGTACGGCGCTTTTGGTAATTTATTGATAAAATCAAGAATTTGCATTCAGTAAATAGGATTTGGTGTAAGGAAACTGATGATGAACACCACAGATGGCCAGTAGAACTTTACTTCAGAATGGCCTGTGATTCGAAGGTAGCGATTAGATGTGCCGATTCGGATAGTTAAATAGTTAAATTACTAGGAGGAAACAAATGTACATGGATAGGAGGAAAGAAATGTCCCCGTGTGGTGCCGGGTTAGAATAGCCGACTCTGGGAAAGGGTTAGTGTATTGTGGGCGATGGGCTAGCAACCTGTCACTGCAATATCACGTTTAACCATCTGGTTACCCTGAAATAGCTAAACGTGGCACTGGATTATTGAATTCATGTGCTCTGCCTACCCCTCTTGGGAATACAGGCGTGAGAATATGTATGTATGTAAATGTACATGAAACAACGTAACCAAGTCGTGTTTGGTGTTATTGGAATTGTCCTGACAAGCATTCTGAGTACAGAAGATAATTTTTTTAATCGACTTCTTAATCGATATTTATAACATAATAACAGTACAAAATCAACATTCCTTCATTTTCTATATTCCTACCCTGGTTAACCTACATGTTTTTATTACAAAAATAATATTTGATGAATATAACTAACTGTGTACCATGTCTTTAATGGTATTTCAATATTACATAAGCATTAATATAAAAAGATAATGATTGCTAACGCTTAACTTCAGCAAATAGTAAAATATTGTGCATAATTTATTGCTTTAATGACAGTTATCCAGGGAAAATAATAATAAAAATAGAAATTACAGTGAGCTATACATCCCAAATTTTTATTATTTTATTTAAAACTGACCTTTACGACCTAAAAACTTTTGAATTCTTTAAAATGCTCTGGGCGTAAGGGACTAGCGATGTATTTTTCCGGGGTGTAAAGGACAGCTAACTTCTATAATATCCAAATTATCGATATGGTTACCATACTACTGCAAAAACAGAAGATTTGTAAGCACTTTCGTCATAGACATCGAAGATGTAGGTAAACAAATAAGAAAAATACAAAGGTTTAAAAAAAAATCGAAACGTTTTTTGCTTCTCCTGAAAAGTAGCATTTTGTCCTTTACGACAATTGAACCTAAAGGTATCGATATGATACATACATCACATCACGCCTGTATTCCCAAATGAAAGAAAAGAAAGAAAGAAAGTCATTTATTGGTACAAAATTTGACACAGATTTTAGCCTAAATAAACAAATAAGTAAACAACAAATTAACAATTATGCATGCAATAAAAAACAAAAACAAAAGTTCACATTTCCGTGCCAAATTGCACCAAAATGGGGTCGGAAAAGCATACGAAACATTGCGTAATAAAAACCATGACTATTTCACGTTTCGCAAGCACTTCTAGCATATTTTTAGGCTTTGAGTAAATAAGTACAGTCTAGGAAATTGATACCTGTGCCACTTTGAACCTTTTCATAATGAGTTTCATATTGCTTTGATTAGTAGATAGTACTGTGACATTTCTTGTAATAAGTTACAATAGTGACAGTATGCTAGTTTGTCGTCTAAACTATACCCCAACCTATTTACGCTTAGTTGCTTCTTACGACATCCACGGAAGAAATTGAGAAATGTTATTCCATTCTAAGCCCGACACTACGCGGTAAAGCTAATAGTATACCTCCAAATAAAAACCGGCGGCAATGTTAAAATATAATCGATCTACGTACTGCTAGATAAAAACAGAGCTAACTCGTAATGTACCACAATTCAAAACTGGAGTATAAATTGATAAGTCAAGTCTCATATTGAGAAGTGACACATTTCGAGTTAGAACTGTTGATCTCGCAGTGCATAAAATTGTACCTACTTGCCCACCACAAGTTTTGCTACCATCCGCTCCAAAACTTAGCATGAAGTTTGTACTAGCGCTCTAAATCCGTTTTAATATAACTCATGTAACAATAAACAGGGCTTAGGCATCGGAAAATGGGGTGAGTTGGGGAGACAAAACTGCTATTCAAATATTACCAAACAGAAATGTTGTGAATTTATTTTAATGAGAATGAATTTTGTGCTCGCTTTTGTTTAGGTTTTTTTGTGTGATTTTTCGTAGGTAACTTCATTTTTAACTGTAAATTTTTAGATCGACGCCTTTGGACACACTTAGAGCACACCAAAGGTTACGTTAGCAAAAATTTAACTATTTCACATTTCTGAGCCACTTAGCAATTATTATTTAGGTTTCAAGTGTAAAGGCGCAATGGTAACAGGTTTTTAGCCTATAAGTAAGCATTTTTTATAGGCTGTAGCTACAGTAACATTTAAAAACCACCTTACCTCTTGATCATCACTTCACTCCCCATACATAACCAACAGCCCTCAGGATCCCCTCTCACCCCAGTTCACGGTATGTACTGAGCGTCAGCCATACGAGGATCTGCAGCGAAAATAGTTAAATCCTCAACTGCTACATTTCCACGCTTAAACTTTTAGTACTTATGTCATGAATGCTGGCTGTCAGCTGGGATGCGCTTTACGTTGGATGCTAAGTATTTAGTAGTGTTTTCGCATGGAATTTAGTGAAATTATATTCGACTAGCTTTTGCCCGCGATCTCGTCCGCTAAATGTTCAATCGAGGGCAATTCAGTAACCTTTTATACTAACTTTGCGTCATAGTTTCACTCCCTTAAAGAACGATTTTACAGGTTTTTCAAGACTTTCAATCAAAAATTCTTTGAATCTGGCTAGTGAAATTAATTTCCTCAAAATGTTGATGAGCATTTTTAAAAAGACTACTTTATTGGACGATACTCTATCTCTAAAAGTGCACAAAACCCGAAAGTGCACTATTTTAGATGTCAAACTCTCAAATAAGTTAAATGTACAGAGAAAAGTTACCCCCGCCCATACAATGTTTTATTACTAGGGGCTAAGGCGGAATAATGCATTCTTTGAGAAAATGTCCCTGTTGGGAGAGTCTGTCTTTCGAAAAAGTGACCATTTCGGAATAGTTTACTTCAAAAAATAGTATACTTTTCGAGTATTTTTTTGGAGTGTACTCACATTTAGAAGAAAGTGCACATTCTCTAACCCTTAGGTGCATGATTTAATTTTTTTTTACGAAAAAAATATATGTGGTTGGGAAATATGGGTGAATGCCAGGAAAAATAGTAAAAAAAATCGTAATCATTTTTTTATATTTTTTTTTTTACGAAAACACTTTGTATCATTTTTGATACTCCATGGAGCAAGCACTAAAAAAACATGTTCTAAAATAATTAGTCAATAAAATATAAACTTCAAAAATAGAATTTTAACAATCGCAAAACATTAGCTATAAATGAAATTCATGTTTTTGTGTGTTTATGGGTATATACGGATCTTGTAAACTCGTCTATGGCCTGTTCTCGCTTAATAAAATGAGGATCTGAGGATCTTAGTTAAACCAGGTTTTTCTATAAAATTGCATTCTTCTGCCATACTTGTAGGTTCTTCTGTTGTCTCTTCTTCCTCGAGAATTGTTTGCAGGTCTTCGAGTGATTAAGAAAACTCCAGATCATCTCCTTCGGACTCGGCATTGTCTTCCGATATTTTTCCACCTTCTAACTGAATCAACAGTGCTTCTACGTCCTTTTCTAAGACAAACCCTATGTGGTGATGTTGGGCATGTAAATAAGCTTTTATTAACATGCCCACACTACTTGATAAATAATGGTAAAGTATAAAAAACTCAAAAAGTTCTGTAAACCATGCTAGTAGAAAAAGTAAGCGTAGTGCATGGAGTATCATTATTGATAGTACAAAAAAAGTCGTCATCACATGGAGTATCATTTTCGATACCAACTGGAAACTCAAAAAACTATTGTATTAACACAAATCTCACAAAAACTTCTATAATCCCGGATAAATAGAAATACTAACCTTTCTTATACATATTTTTCCGATTGGAAATATCTCATGATCCGCCAGATAAAAAAAAATGAAAACTTGCAATTTCACCTTTTGCAAAAAGTAGCCGCACAATTCAAACTTTTGACACTTAGTATAAAAATGGCTGTACTAGGATTGACAGTTCTTTTTTTTCTTTGAAGTATTTGAGCAAAGGTAACAAAATACTGGTATTAGAAGGTGGCGAGAAAGAATAAAAATATTTTAGAGTGGTGAAAAGACATGGTATCATTTTTGATACCGTATGCACCTAAGGGCTAACTATTTCTTCTCAAGTACGTTTTCTAAAATTAATTGTTGAACTTTCATACATGTTTGCACTGTAAACATGCCTGTAACTTTTGTACTGGGACAGCAATAGACCCGTACGAAAACTATTCGTCGACGCCACACCATTAAAACTTGCTCGCTGTTACTAAGTAAAATGCCTTTTAAATGCATCCCTATTTTTCTGTATTAAAATTTTTCAACTGTCCTCGTTTAAAGTTACGTTTGCAAAACGTGTTTGTATTTTTTATTAATGTCATGATTCGCTGAAGGACTTGTAATAGCAGTGGTGTTTTTAATTTAACTTTTTATCCTTGGATCCTTTTGTGGTCTCATTTTTCATAAGGGAATTTAATAAACCTGTGAATGGACATTTTAGATGTACATAATGTATGTATCTTAAACTAATGACTTCACGCGGGTGGATTGTTGAATGATAACTGCAAATTATAACCTTACAAAAATATTTTAATAAGTATACTTCGTTTGGCATATTATAACAAAATATTTTATAAAACACAATTTTAAATCTAACCACAATGTTAACTTAATTTAAACCCTTTCTTATACTAGGTCGTCATTTTAAATACATTGAAGCGTCACATTTTTTATCTACAACATGTTTAACAAAACCTCATTTCGATTGGTATAATGTTTTAAAATTTAGTTCCAAATGCTAATTAGGTAATCGATTATGGTTGGAAAACGCAGCCAAGACAATTGAACAATTTAGAGATACTCTATAAAATCAATCGTTCCAGAAGTTCCAAAAAACGTTACACATCCGTTAAGCAAAAAAATTGTGCGACGTTTTGGCTTAAGTGATAAGTTTCATTCCCTCATTAGCAACCATAGTGCATTCTCAGAAATACGCTCAGCGCTTTATTATTTTATTTTTTACACTATTTATAATGACTTCGACAGCGTCATCAGTAGATGTCGCTAAGGTAAGTGTAGCGTACAAAATGTTGCGCCTCAATGTAACATAGAGCAACCAACGTTTGATCTACTTATTGTGTCTTCTTGTCTTCACTCTCATCATCACTGTACTGCTTTGGAGATTCACCTGGCTTAAGTAGGCGACCGACAATGTCGTATTTGCCTGGAAAAATAAAAACATCTTGGTCAACACCTACTATTACTAGATTTATTATTCGGGCTGTGAAATCATTTTATACGCACTCAACGTGTGTATAGGTATATTATTTACTTGGAGCTCAAATTAATTTATAATATACAATAGTGTTTTTGGTACGTCATTCCATAACAATGGTTAGGTACCTATAGAATATTCAAGGTGATCAAAAATAAAATATGTGCGATTCATTCTATTACTACACGGTTAATTACAGCAGAAAATTCAAAACGTTAAACAATACAAACGTGCAAAACTACTAGAACATGTTTCAACTATTACAAAAGAACTTCAATTCAAATGCTATTGGATTCTATTCAAAAGAGTTAATCTTTAAATGCAACTAGCGAATCCATTTAAAACAGTACACGAGTAATATTGGTGAAGTAGTTGTTTACAAAGTAGGATGCAAGGTCAATGGGTGTAATTTATTGTCACTCAGTGCGTCCCTTTCTTACAAACCAAGTCAGAAAAGAAGGAAGACAATCGTCACTTAACGCTTCCCTCACAGAACCCGTTATTTAGAAAGAGATGCACGCAGAAGGGACGCGAGGGAAGGAGTGACAAAAAACGAAACAATTGTATAGAGTCGTTTGCCGATGATTTCTAGCCTAGCTAGTACGATAAACCGTTCTGCCAACAGTAAATGAAAAATAACATTCTGACCAAGCATGACTAGGTTAGATACGCTATAAAATTTCAGTAATTATTTGAGTGATATGCCCTCCCAGGTATCATTTGGCAAGAATTGGGAGTTCAGTAGAAAAGTGACTTAAATGCACAGAAATGGAATCAAGATTCTTTAGGTGGAGAGCGTTAAGCTGGAAAGCGAAATAATAGATAGCCCCTAATAAGTGAACAGATTGCTCGATCAAATGGAAGCCGTCTAATGTGTAGCATGTCATAGTGGTGAAGAAGATTTTACAAGTACTTAGTAATTTTATTGATATAGGTTGAAATCGTGATGTTGAGGGGTTTTCCAGGAACTGTCTCAAGTTTTATATACGAAATCAAGAGTCGGTTTTGCAACCCTCAAATACTAAAGCATGAAAAGTAACAAAATAAATCTCGAGACAATTTCTTTCTTACATTAGAATCGACTGCGTTGTTGATTATGAGTAGATCAATGCAAAAATCTTGTAAACCTGAGAAAAAGTTATAAAATATTCTCCATAGACGTACCAGTGAACTGTTCTTCCCATTCCTTAGCGGCGGAGACTTCGTCCGGCGTCAGATCGCTGACGTCATCGTACTCCTTGTCGGAACCGGCGACGGTGCCGGTGGCTAGGCCGCGTGTGGCGTCAGTGCCTGCGAAAGCGGCGTATGGACCTCCTGAAATGCGCACATAGATGTTCGAAATTAATACTTTTTTTTTATATTCATACATACATACACAAACATCACGCCTGTCTTATATACTTAGACAAAACCATTACTTTCACGTTTCGAAGTCTGTTTCAATTTGTTCATAACTCAACGTCCCTACTCACCCCGTTCTACGGTAGTCAGCGGTTAAAAAAATTACAGAAAAACACGTGACGAACTGTTTATTATTAACTAGCTGTGCGCGCGACTCCGTTCGCGTGGAATAGTGACAAATTTCCCCCGTTTTTTCCACATTTTCCCATATTTCTTCACCCCTGTTAGTCGTAGCGTGATGTTATATAGCCTAAAGCCTTCCTCGATAAATGGTCTATCCAACACAAAAAGATTTTTTCAAACCGAACTAGTAGTTCCTGAGATTAGCGCGTTCAAACAAACAAACAAACAAACAAACAAACAAACAAACTCTTCAGCTTTATTATATTAAGTATAGATATATATATATATAGATAAAATAAAGTCAAGTTCTGTCAAGGTTATACAATCATCGAATTTTCTCGGCTCTGTCTAGAGGTCGACGTATTATGTTGTGAATTCATTACGACTACGATAGGTTGTGGCAGCATTAAAAACAAATCTTTTGAAATAGGTAAGCTATTAATAGCAGTTTATGTAAGTATAAAGGTAACTTTGCTGACGTACAAAATGTACGTAATAATCGTTTGTAAAAGAAATGTTGTGTTATGAAAATCACAAGTTTAGGCCCTGCGCGGACGACAGACTATCCGCGACTGACTTTTTAGTCTGTGAAAACAGAACCTATGGAGTTATATGGTGTAACGCACACGAAGCGTAAAAAGTCCGGCGCACATGCATACAAACCACGCAGACTTTTTGTGCGCCGCAGACTCGATCGCACAAAAAGTCTGTCGTCTGCGCTACACCTTAGTATCGCGGCACGTAACTTGAGCCCTGACCTTAAATGCGCTAAAGTCAAGTATAAGGAAAGTGGGGGTTTACAGGGTAGCGGGGAGTATGACAAATCATGCGCAAGAACATGGTTGCCTATGGTCGATAAAACCCGGGACTATAGACATTGCAAAGAATAAGCCGCTATCAATCTGTGAAACATTCAGTTAATGGGAGGAAAAGGGATAGTGCAATAGAAATCCAGCTAAGTATGAAAGAGAAGGGCAGAGCGCTGGTTCATTTGGTAATGTAATAGTTGACAGAATGAGATGAAGGACGGAACTAAAGTGCGTATTATAAGTGACCGTTGGATAGTGACGAGGTTATTGACATTACGGCAAATATTTGATAGAGGAATGTTTTGTTAATATGTTTGTTTTGCATTGTAATCTTACATACATTATGATAGGAATTTTCGGACTAAATAACACCGAATTGTGTAAATAAAAAGTACGTATTGTTTATTCAAAGTACTTAAACTTTAAAAAAAGACAACACTTGACACACTTTTATGTCAATAATTTGGTCATACGTTATTGAATGACAATTTAATTGACACTAAAACACATTATAATTATTTGATTCAGATGAAATATGAGCATGTCTTTATGTAAATATAATACATATTTTACGATCACCGTTCCGGGAACTCTACAATCTCTACATACTCGCAAAAGGTTTTCCTTAATTAAAAATCATGACATAATACTCGTTTTTAGTTTAAAAGAAGCGACTCCTTGAATATTAATTGATTAAACGCTTAACTGCGACATCGTCATGTAATAAAAACACGGTGTTAACATAAGTCATGTCCAAAGAAGACGCAAATCAAACTCTGTTTATATCCCCATTTGGTAGTAATTTCGGGTAACCCAAACTCACTCATTAATAGTAACCGTTATCCCAGCCAAGGAGTCCTCGCACAAAGAGAACGCAAAAGCTGGTTCAAACATATTTTTACAAGCACATGTGCTTCCTTTATGTTCGTAATTCTGACTTATTCACTCCTGTGGAAGGTCCGTTTTGATTCCCCACTGTTTTTGTTTCGACTTTGGACTGGAAAGGGGTCAAGGGAGGCCAGAGAAGCCGAGCAAAATTTGAGTTAAATGTTGAATATAAATGCCGCGTAAAAATATCAGACGTCTACAATCCAGGTGGAACAGTTTATCAACATATACCTAAAAATTCTGTGAACGTGTAGAAAAAAGGGATTGTTTAGCAACTCATTAAATTTTACTGTCTTATTTAAAAAAGTACGCATTTTTTCGTCTCTTTATGGCCTATTATATCTATTCGTATAAGTTATGAACGGTCTAAAATCAACAGAAAGCCTAAAGTTAAAAAATATACGGAATTGTATAAGAAACTCATCCGTACTGTGTTACTTGAAGTCGTGCACATTTTTAGTCATTCTTTGGCATGTATTTTATTTGAAGAAATAACTATCGCGTCTCTGTTACGTTGCAAAATGACATTAAAGTTTTCATTACAGTTACGAATATTATCCAACACGTGCCTACTTATTGCATGTATCAAAACTAGTTCTGTAAGTGTGAAAATGTTACTTCATTCATTACTTAAAAAGTATTAAAATGTTCACGAGATCTTTGTTGACGATATTGTTTTGATTATTGCACTGCAAAGATACTTGTCTACTGTCTAACCATTAAATTTTATAATTAACAACTTACACAGACTTAGCAAGGTAATATACAGCTTGTGAAACGGCAACATCCCAACATTTTTATGATATTATTATTCTTGTTCATGTCAACGTCGTGACGCTCACCGCATTATAATGAGGTAATTACTAGACCTTCGTCACCGCGCGCATGGTCAATTATGGCGGCGTCAGCGTCGATTCGTATTTTAAAATTATCCGTATTACACTTAGTGTTCTGAATGCAAAGGTCTATCTGTCTGTTACACTAGTTTCGAATGCAAGGCAGAACCGATTTAAGCAAAATTTGGTGTAGTAGAGATACTTCGAGATCCGTTATTAAATGCGGAACACCGTTAAGCGAAATATATTTGTCTAGAAAGTCGAGATAAGTTGGTATCTCCAGACTAATCTAATGAGTCAAAATGCCGTATTTGTTAGTTTAACGAATGGCATTGCAAAACTTGTATTTTCTATTAACATTATGTCTTTTAACGCGTCGTATTCTCCTTGTATTAACCTTTTTTTACTTCTACTTGTAATAGATACTATTTTCCACCCTATTTAATAATATTACCCTTATCAGTCCTGTTTTCTCCAGTCTTCTCTTTTTAACGAAGAATATTAATGACTGTCAATTAAATTTGCCGGAGAAATAAACTTCTGTACAAGTTTGTTCATTGTTTATATTGTTATTAAGCAATAATAATTAGGCCAAGTTATTCATTAAATTGCATTTTTAATTAACTTATCCAAATTAATTTCCAGATCCACTATTCCTTAAGGTAAACGTCTCTGTGCTCGACACTAACCCAATACTTGGTACTTGCAACTTTATGTCATAGTAAGACAAGTGACAGATGGGTGTCATCTATTGGGCGTTGAGGCGACAAGCATTGCTACTTTTACATTACATTATTGTAACTAAGAATTATATTGTGTAGGTTTTCTATGAGTCATTCATTCTTGTTTTAGAATACGGAAACAAACCAGTTCTTCAGACGCATTATGTTGATGTAAGAAACAACGCTTTGAGAAGTCAATTTAGGTTCTTAATGGAGCAACATAAATAGCAGTTCATTATAAACTTGATTGAAATATGCCATGCGGTAAACCCTGATTGAAAAATTGTTATTAACAGCCACCTCATGTCACTATTTCCTTCCTTAAGAGAGTCACCACCATAGGATGTGGGTAACATAATGTAGGCAAACCGCAAATGACTTCACTGAAGAGTAATAGTTCTGTTGATACGAAATGATTAGTATGACTGCTTTAAAAATGGACGATTTTAGAGAGAAAAAGACAGAGAGAGAAAGAGTACTGAAGATGTGACTGCGCATATAAATACAAGAACGTTAAAAGTTCGAGAATAAACCTGACACAAAATGTTCGTAACTACCGCGTAATATGTCGAGATTGTTATAATAATCATTACAATGTACTTTTAGAAATGGTTCGAAGTCCTAAAAAATGTTTACGAACAAGTCGCAGCTAGATAAGATTATCTTTCAATCGTGACTGTCATAGCTATAAACACCCACTGATTTACCATCAAAAAAGAGACCTTAACCTGTTGTAGCAATGCTGCTTTTGAAATGCTTCTGGTACCCCTTTGTGAGCAAGTAATAGCTATATGAAATTTGTATTCTCTTTATCATACCTTTTATCAGTAGGTACCTACTACAAATGGCTCGGAAATCGTTCTCAGCCTGGTTTCATTCGCAAAACATAAATTTCATCTCTAAAATATACTGAAATTATTATCTCGGCTGACAGTTCCAGAATATTCTCAAAACATTTGCGACGAACGACATCAGAAATTCAAAATACAGATAGACCGACAATCAAATCATTCAGGTGGAACACGTGATATTGAAAATGTTATGATTCCTGCGACAAACGCCAAGCGAAACTCGCCTTTCGAGCGCTCGCCGGGATTACGTCGACAACATTCTAAAGCCACGCGAGACTCGATCGCATAAAACTCTAATGACTGGCATCAAAAAACTGAGATTGACATTCGGCTTGTAATGTAACGCGGGTTTTAGAAGCTAGTAAAGGTAAGCGTCACTTACCAGGCCCGTAAAACGACTTCCCCCTGGTGACATCAAAAATCACGCCGTTTACGGCCAGCAAAACTCTTCCGTCGGGTTGAGTGCCGTCGTATTTCTTGAGCTCCTGCACCGTGAGATCTTTACGCAGCTTGGGTAATCGCTGGATCGGTGGCGCCGCCTCGGGTTCCGGCTCGAATTTGGCTCGTAGGATCTTGTAAATAAGGTACGCGATGACGAGGAGGAGAGTGAAGTTGACGGGGCTTGTCAATTCATCCCATAAAGTAGGCTCCTGCTCCGTTTGAGTCATGTTTACGTCTGTACCGGTCGAACACTTGGTAGACACTGAACGCGCGTTATCAAGTATTTTCGTTAAGGTCAACGTGTATCGCGCCGGCAATTGATGTTAAGGCCAGTGTAAACAACGACCGCGCGGCGAGCGTATGTCCCGATTGTTTTAAAATCACTGCGGAAGTATCGAATGGTTTTGTAATCGATGCTGCTAGCTACCATGACGGGGCAGAAAGTAATAGTGACGTAGGTCCATTCAATGGCACTTTTAAGTTAGACAAGTTGTTTTTTAATAGAAATACCTCTATGTTTGATGCAACCATTTTTTAAATAAAGAATTGAAACACGAATAGAATAGGAAGTCGAGTTGAATCGATTGTTGTAATGTTACACACGAGACGTGTGAACGTTCTCGTTGTTGTGGTGATGCGTGTGCGACGCACGTTATTCACGTTTTGTAACCGGTTTACCGGTTTGACCAGTTTATACTCAATTTATGTGAACAAACCGTATTTCATATAGTCCGGGAGGCAGAGGCTATTTTGAAAAGTGTTTTTATACCGATCGATACTTCACATACTTGTAAAGAAGCTGTCCCTAATAAGGAAAGTGAAGGTCAGCTGACGCACCTGCGCTCTCATGTGCTCTGCCTACCCCTCTTGGGAATACAGGCGTGACAATATGTATGTATGTATGTAATTTAATTCAATTATTTTTATTCG